>JBAMYA010042229.1:0-14656 GCA_037176975.1 Arrhamphus sclerolepis
TGACTTGTTTCATTCAATCAACTAAATTGTCTTCACTGAAGGTCTGAACCAGTTCAATTGATTGAATGAAACAAGTCGGCTGTGATGCTGCCTGGTTGGAACAAAAACCTGCAGCCACACCGGCCCTTTCACAGGTCAGTTTGACACACCTGTGCTAGACAGATCTTTAAATTTGACATATAAAGCGAGCATCTTCCTGACATTAGTATAAGTCAAGAAAAAGATGACAGACTGGGTTCTTGTTGCAGTGCTGAGCAATCAGAGATCACTGGTGTCCAACTTGTCCCTGGTCTTTTCCTTTATGAAATGAAGTGATTTTTCTTCCATATTTGTGTACAAAGTGGAGATTAAAAAAAAAGGTTTAAAAAAATAGATGTACAACTGAGAGCAAAAACGTGAAATATCTTGGCTTTATGAATGTCTGCAAAGGAACAAAAGTAAGATGAAGGCTACTTTTCACATGGTCTTGTCTTTTTCTGATATGAGATTGTAATTAGAAATCATCCTTTATGGTCAACACAGGACGGACAAGCTGAAGGTGGACCAGCGAACCCCTCAGGAGCTCAACAACCTGCTGAACCACAGGGTTCTAACTCCACCTGAGATTCACAACAATGAACGCAACCGCGAACCAGCACGACAGCACTCGCTGTCCCGAGCCGATGACAAACGGCCGAAGAACGAGGAGAGGCTCAACATCCAGCGGGAGTACTACACCTTACAGAGAGACGGAGAACGGTACTCTGTCAAGAAAGATGGAGTCAGCTACATGCTTCAGAAGGATGGAGAGAAGTTCCTCCTCCACAAGGACGGCGAGAAGTTTCTGCTGAGGAAGGATGGAGAGAAGTACTCACTGCAAAAAGATGGAGACGTGAACACAATCCACAGGGATTTGGAGAAGTACGCTGTTCACAAAGTAGACAACAAGTACGCCGTGACGCTGACAGACGAAAAGTACGCTCCCTCCAAAGACGGAGAGAAGTACCTCCTCGCCAAGGATGGGGAAAAGTACGCACTGCAAAAAGTGGGCGATAGACACACCCTCCAGAAAGATGGACATAAACATGTTCCTCAGAAGGAAGTGAGGAGACAGCTGTCTCTGAAGGAGACGGAGAGGTTCAGCTCCCTGAAGGAGGGGAGCAGCAGGTACGGGACCCTCCAGGTGGTGGACAGGTATGGCGCTCTGAAGGAGGTCAGGAAGTATGCCACGTTGAGAGAGGGCGACAGATACGCCTCTCTGAGCGACACAGAAAAGTTCGCCACCGTTCGAGTCCCAAGTTTAGACAGGAGACCGAGCACAGACAGAAACCGGAACCCAGAGCGCTCTCTGACCAAAATCAGCAGCATCAAGCTGCAGCCGGCTCAGGCCGCTGCCATCGCAGCAGCCGTGTCAGCGTCACGCCAGAACCAGGCAGGGATCGCCGCCCAGAGACCAGTGCAGATGAACAGCGCCTGCTCTGGGCCAGTGGACCAACACAGAGACTGCAGACAAACCAAAGTGGAGGAGAACCAGACCAAGGCTCCAGTCCAGGAGCCAGACGGCGGGCTGTCCAGGACCGACAGCAGCCTGTCCAGAACTGTCTCCAGCCAGCAGCTGGAACAGTGGACTCGTGTTCACCTGAGCAGAGGCCTGGATGAGGACACGAGGAGGTGAGGATAACCAGGACTGGACCAGTTCCTGGTCACATGTTACAGTCAGGTGATCCAAGTTGGCATTATTATTGTTGGATCAACACAGTTGATTAAAAACAGTCTTTTAGTTTCCAATGAACAAAAACATTGACATCTTTGAAAGAAAAGTGCTGGTAAGAGATAGACGTATGAAGGATAGAGGTATGGAGGATAGAAGTATAGAGGATAGATGTGTGGAGGATTAACATATAGGGGGTAAATGTATGGAGGATAGAGGTATGGAGGATGTATAGTCGTATGAAGGATTAATGAATGGAGGATAGAAGTATGGGGGATCAATGTTTGGAAGATAGATGTATAGAGGATTAACATATGGAGGATAAGCATCTGGGTGGGCTTACATGTGATTGGAGGTTAGCAGATGGTTGATGTTGGTGCAATCAGGAAACAGCTCGACGTCCTGAAAACAGGAAATATGACAATTATAAATGTTTGGAAGTCAGAAAAAGCCACTTGCAGGACGTTTTATTGTCTTTTTGATCTTTATGTGTTGGATACAGATACATAAAACATTTCATTGTTCAACAGAAAGTAACAACATCCACGGTTCTGGGTTACTGCTCATTTGCAGCCCAGATGAGTTTACAGTATTTTTGTCCCCCCCAGCATCACGTCCTATCAGACCCTGCCCAGGAACATGCCCAGCCACCGTGCACCAATCACACCCCGCTATCCTGAGGGCTACCGGACGCTGCCCCGCAACAGCATGATGAGGCCCGACAGCATATGCAGCGTAGCAGGCTCTGTGTATGACCGGGCCCTCCACCCAGCCTCCACGGGCAACGCCGAGAAGAGGAGGTCCATGAGGGATGACACCATGTGGCAGCTGTACGAGTGGCAACAGAGGCAGGCCTTTTCCAGGCAGAGTCTGGCCCCGCCCACAGGTACGACTATAGAGCCACAGGTACGATTATAGACCCACAGGTACAACTATAGACCCACAGATACTACAATAGGCCAACGGGTACAACCATATGCCCCACAGGTATGGTCGTCTGGAAAGTTCCAGTCGGCCTACAATCCTCTAATTGGTCTGAAAGGGTGTCTCTCGTTGCTCGTCTTTGCTGCTGGGTATCTCTGCTACCTGGAGTCCACCTGTGCTGGAGTGGGTTGGGTGGGCACCCCCAACCTCCCCCAGGGATTGCAGGGGGGGCTCCCGTCGTGGAGTGTGAAGGTCTCGGTACCTGGCAGGTGTTGCTGCTGGGGGGCCTGGGTACTGGTGTTGTTGTGGTTTCTTGGGCAAGCCAATCGGGACGGAGGACTTCCTGGTTCTTCCTGATGCTGGGTGGAGTCTGGTGGGGGGAATGGACTTGTGTGGTTTGTGTGTGTCTATATATGTGTAGGCCTTTGTATGTGTATGTGGATACAGATGTGTATGTGGATACACATCTGTATCCACATATAGATAGAAATATGTATCGGTGTGCATTCATGTGTATATAAATATCTATGAATGAGAATGCTTATAATGTCTATGTTTGTACAAGGGTGTATATATATGTATATAGGTGCACAGTGTAAATAATGTTTATAGATGAATACAGGTACACAGGGTGAATAGAACAGTGGCATATAACTGCACATGGCAATAATAACTCAGCTATCTCCTAATACTCAAGTATACCATAACATATATTTATACTGGGTACGTAAACATTTTTGATAACTTGAACCACAGAAGGGGGTCCATCGGAAAACGTAATATTGAGTTCAAGGGGCAGGAGTTCATAAGTTTCTTTACTTCTTCCTACTCCTTTTCCAGCATGTTCAGACTGCTGCTAAAATAATTAGTCTCTTTTGTATTTCTTGTTTAAGTATGTTGAAGCGTGTCTGTTATTTTATACTGCCATTGTGTTCGAAATAAAGACTTTTGAATTGAATTGAAGGTTCCAGTTGGTTTAGAACCGTCTAAGTGGTCTGGAAGGTTCCGGTCAGTCTGGAAGGTTCCAGTTGGTGTGGAATGTTCCTACTGGTCTGGGAGGTTCTGGTTGATCTAGAATCTTAAAACTTACCCGGAAGGTTGTGGTCAGTCTGGAAGGTTCCAGTTGGTGTTGAATGTTCTAACTGGTCTGGAAGGTTCTGGTCGGTCTGGAAGGTTCCAGTTGGTGTGGAATGTTCTAACTGGTCTGGGAGGTTCTGGTCAGTATAGAATGTTGAAACTTGCCTGGAAGGTTCTGGTTGATCTAAAATGTTCTGCTATAACAAAATAAACTACATCTGCAGAGTAAAATCCAATTACAGATCAATCCAACTCAGACATTTAAATATATGGTTTCAAGCAAAACTCAGCTACTTCAAACCAAACAGGATGTTTTATTTGTTTAACCAAGTCACTTTCGTGTACTGATCTTTCAGTGGTGAATGACGGTCATGATCCTTCGATGAATCACGTCGAATCACGATCCTCCGATGTTCATTCATGTTAATGATGATCATGATCCTCCCATGTTCAGTCGTTTTCATAATGATGATCACGATCCTTCAGCACAAGTTCTTCTAGTTGTCATGGTAACTTTGAACATTTGCACTGAAGTCTGGATTCTCTGAGCTGTTGGGTTGTTTGTGTGGTGAATCTGGGATGTTTTTGAGTAATAATCTGATTCGCAGCATCGTGTTACTTATTTTTGTTCAGTTGTAGATATTTATCTAACTCTCTTCCCTCCAGCTGTGGGTCACTATGGGACCCTGCCCAGCACTAGGACCATGGGCAGCCTTACTGAACACGCCGTGGCCCCCTCCATTCCCACCTCGCCGTCCCACGGCTCCCTAGCAATGTTCAGCACCTTCTCCCCTCCCCGCCAGCAGGTGACGCCCAACCCCGGCAGCTCTCAGTCTGAGGTGTCCTCTCCGGTCCTCAGAGGGGATGCCACGCTGGACCGCAGGCAGCGGACACACTTGGCCAAGGTAAAAGCCTGTTTCCTGACCTCTGTCCAGACCTCTGTCCCGATGTCTCTCCAGACCATAGCAGCAGGACTGGACAACAGAAGTTGGAAACCGTCCTCTAGAATTAACAGGAATATGTCGTACTTCAACTTCCTCATGAGCCAGGACAGATGAGCAGACATGAACCAGAAATATCCATCATATGACACTCCCATGCAAACCTGATTCTACAAAGTTCCAACACCACACAGCTAAGGGACCAGCATAGAGACCAGAATGTCGAGAGCCCGAGCTAGTAACACTAGCCTGTTAGCATTTAAAGGATCATCAGATAGATTGTGCTCTTTAGTGCCCTCTCTGGTTGAGAAGAGCAATCATCTCTTACCACATCACCTCATCTCCCAGCTTCTATTATGAAATAACTGTGACTCAGTGAGCAAACCATGACCCGGGTACTCTGGTCTGATACAGACTTGTGGACTCCGATCTGATACTGACTCGTGAAATTCAGTCTAATAGTGACTCGTGTACTCCAGTCCGATAAAGACTTGTGTATGCCAGCCCGATACTGACTTGTGTCTGCCAGTCTGATACTAAATAGTGTCCGCCGGTCCGATACTGACTCATGTCTGGCAGTTCGATATTGACTCGTATCCACCTTTCCAATACTGACTTGTGTACTCTGATCCGATGAAGACTTATGTACACTGGTCTGATACTGACTTGTATCCGTCGGTCAAATGCTAATTAATGTGCACTAGTCCAATACTGACAAGTATGTGCAGGCCCAATACGTACTCGTGTTCTCCGGTCCAATACTGACTAGTGTGCGCCGGTCCAATACTGACTCGTGTATGAGATGTCCTGATGAAACCCTCTTCTCTCTCATCGCTGTAGTGATCGTGTACGTTAGATAGCCCACCTTATAGTTAATGTCTGGCTAATTCCACCTAGCAAACACTGATGCATTCTGTACTTGTACGCTTCGATCGGCAGCCGGGAGGCATGTCTTCCTGAGTCTGGTCACGATCGCCAACATAGCAACAGAGACGGTGATGTGAAGGCGTGGTGGAAGTGTTTGAGACCTCTGGGGCTGAACCCAGAGAGCCAGCAGTCCAAGAGCAACGACCAAGTCTCAAAGACTTGAACATTCTTCTTCATAAACCTGCAAAAACTTTGTTCCACAACAGGAATATCAGTCTCTAGAATATTCCAGACATGAATCCAGACAGATATAAGGCGAAACTGGATTTTTTTTCTTGCATTCAGTACAATTTATTTATATAGCGTCCATTTACAACAAAGTCATCTCTAGCTCTTCTGAGAAACCCAGATCATGGCCCCCGAGCACATGGTAAGGGCTAACAGTGGACAGAAAAAACTCCCTCTTGGGAACAAACCTGGAACAGGACCTGGATCAGTTATAGGGGGAACCCTCCTGTTGATAGCCAGCTGGGTAAAGGAAGACATGAGGAGAAAGACAGGACAGGGAAGATGAAGGACAGAAAGAGGAGAGGGACAAAAATATATCCGGTATTTTATCCAGAAATAAGCCAGATTCCTGCTGTTGCTCTGGTGTGCAGACGTGACTTCATTTTCCTCTTGTGCAGGAATCCCAGCAGATCATCTCAGATTCTGCTGGGTCTCCCCAGTATCAGTATTTCGGTGATGTCTGACATAATTTCTATGCATCTTCATATCTCTGATTTAATCTCCTCACAACAGTATGGGTACCCTCCAGACCGCCGGTCCATTGCAGCCAACATCCCTCCACAGACCATCACCCCCCAGACCCTACAGGGAAAGACGGTGAGTGGAACAGCTGCCTGATATCCTCATCATCACTCCTGAAGGAGCTCCAGCTAAAGTCCTTCTGCTCTCAGGAGCTGGGACACATTCCTCTTTGATGGCTGAGGTTGTTGGTTTGATGACTGGTCTTCCTCATAGAAAAACTCTTCTGAAGTTGTTGGAACATCAGCAGCACATCACGGAGCAGGGTCCTCCTCGACAGATTCTGCTTCATTAGATTAACAAGACATCTCCTCAGAAGATCCTGTGTTCCTCTTCGTCTTGTATCCTCTTCTCCTCTGTATCCTGAATTCTTTCCTCTCTTCTACATTTCTCCACCTCTCCTGGTTCTCCTTCCTCCGCACCTCATCACGAGAACATGTGTTGTGACTTGTACTCCTGATTAGAAACCAGTGCTTCAGTGTCATAAACCAGTTTTCTCATTCTGCCTCCATCCTCCAGCTGTGTGTTCACCGTTCTTCTAGCGGTGCGTTCACCACTCCTCCAGCTGTGCATTCGAGGTGATATATTAACATGAACATAATTTCTACATCTTTGTTGACAGAATGAACCCAGCATACTCCTGTTCTTCAACTTCAGCTCATTTATTTATCATGTCTGCTTTTACAGTTCAGACCTCTAGCACATTCTAAAAGCTTATTTACTTATTTTTCTCACATCGTTTCATCATATTCTTGCGTTGAAGATTCCAGCGAAGACTTTTGGGAGTGGTTTGTTGTCTGTTGAAGGTCCTTTTCTTCTTTGGTTCAGAGCCCACTTTTCTCCCAAAGAAACATCTGGAATCCTGGTCAGGAACATCAACCGAAGTGTCACCTGCGTATAAACTGACATTTGTATTAGTGAACACCAGATGGCGCTGAGTGGGAGCGTCCAGCTCATCATACAGATCCCTGTGATACTCCTGAGTTAGTCCAGACCATGTTTCCATGGTGACGGTCCATATGGCTGCAGACAGCTCAGGTTTCCATCTACCATACCATCCTAGTTTGTGGTTGGTGACGTGTTGAAGCTAATGGTTGGTTGTCATGGTGACGTGTGAAAGTGTTGGAGCTAATGGTTGGTTGTCATGGTGACGTGTGAAAGTGTTGGAGCTAATGGTTGGTCGTCATGGTGGTTTGTTCTGTGCAGCCCGAGGAGCTGACGCTGCTGCTCATCAAGCTCCGCCGGCAGCAGGCGGAGCTCAACAGTCTGCGGGAGCACACGGTAGCTCAGCTGATGGCCCTGGGTCTGGAGGGGCCCAACGCCAAGGTCAGCACCCAGTCTTAACATGTCTGTGTGTGCATGCATGCAGTTTGAACAGGTGTGTGTGTGTGCATGCATGCACGCATGCGGTGGCCGGGAATATCAAGTAATCTGTGTGTCCACGTGTTCGTGCTAAGGGCTCCTGGTGTGAAGCTGTTCTCTAAGAAATCATTAAAGTCAGCTGGGTCCAGCAGCCTGCTCACAGAACCACCCAGAAAGAAACAACCCAGAAACTAGAACCACCATTAACCCAGAAACAAGAACCACCATTAACCCAGAAACCAGAACCAACATTAAACCAGAACCCTTAACCCAGAAATCAGAACCACCATCAACCCAGAAGTCTGATCGAAAGAAGCTTTTTGCCCACCATGAACCTTCTGATACATCACTGGTTCAAGAGAGAACAGTAGATGCTGCACTTCCTCCATCAACCACTAGAGGCTGCAGTTTCTCAGATAACCACTAGGACAGACAGTCAGAGCACTATTTTAAGTTTTTTAAAATAATATCAGTTTCTTGTCATTTTATTGTTTAATTGTTTCATTAATTTGAAGATGTAAATTTAAACCTCAGCCACAGACCGGGACCAGGTCAGGATCAGGATCAGTTCTGTATCAGGACCAGGTCTAGATCAGAATCAGTTCTTCTGGATTAACCAGGACGGCACAGTCAGGTCACCCCAAACAGAGCTCCAATATGTGGACTCCAAAGCTGCTCTCCAGAAACCTCTGGGTGACATCACACGTGTCTCTCGTTGTTTTTGCTTAAAAAAATTTTCAGCTCTAGTGGTCTTTATGGACAATTCAGAGGTAGGAAGGTGGGACAGAGAGAGAGAACAGAGGACACGCGGCAAAGGGTTCTGAACTAGGAGTCGAACTCACGAAGCCTGCAGGTCTGTAGATGGACCAGGACTGGACCTCTGTAGTCTGCTGGAACCAGAGTGGATGATGATGTCATGATGCTGTCTCTAATCCCGAGGGTTAGATGGTTTGTTAACACACCAGGTGCACTTTTATTATTTCAGTCTGCATGCTGCCTTTGGCTTTCTGATCCACGAACGTTTCCATGACGATGTCTGAACACAAGGATGATTAAAATGGAAGATTAACCAGCTAAAACTAGATTTGCACATCCTCCAGTTTAAATGTAGATTTCTAGGTGGTAGATCTCCAGGTTTAAATGTAGATTTCCAGATAGTAGATCTGTGGGTCCTCCAGTTTAAACATAAATATCTAAAACTAGTCTAGATCTAGTCTAGTATGTTGTGTACTGGTGGGAGTTGTGGTGAGTGGGACGGTTCCAGATTTAGACTTTAAGAGTCAGAATCAAACTTCATTTATATTGTATTTACTCAGCAACATCAAGAATAAACAAAGTTATAAAATGAAAAGGATATGAATCTGAAAATCTTGTCATCAAATGACTGTTAAGGTAGAGCTGTAATCTGGGCTTAAAAGTTACGCCCAACAAGGCCCAAGCCCAAAAAGTACCTTTTGATTGACAGCTTTTTAAAAGCCTGAACCCATTTACAGCCCGACATTATTCAAATGCGAGCAAACAGCTCTTTCATCCTTTGTCAAAAATTAGTTATTTATATATATTTCGTCATTTATTCATGACTAACATAGCATGAAGAAATGATGTTATCATTTATTTTTTGCATCCATTTTCGCGTCTTCCTCGCGCTAATCAAAACGCATCATCTGACCGCTCATTTACCACGCAAGCCTGAGCCCGTGTAAAATTATAGAAATAAAGCCAGAACCCATCAGGTCCCGTCAGGTCCCATCAGGTTCGGGCAAAGATCTTGAGCTCTATGTTGAGGTGCTGATCAACATGATTAGTGATCAGTACTGAAGAATGGTTGGAGATGATTTCCTGCTGTCACTTTCTTCTCTGGAGCTTCTATGTCTAAAGCTTCTTTTCCTGCTTCTTCTTCTTCTGTGGTTCCTGCAGACTGATGTTCTCTCCCATCACCTCCAGAGGAACCTCATTTACCTGGACAGCCAGGTGAGACTTCTGAGCGTCTCCATCCTCAGAGGAGGAACTGAAACTTTCTGTTCAGGGTCAGTCTTCAGACCTCCAGGTCTTCAGGTCTTCACGTAGAGACAGTTTTCCAGGTCTGAATGGGTTCAGACCTGGATCTGGTCTGTCTCCAGACTCTGATTTGTGTCCTGACTGTGTCTTCTTCCTCTCGACCGCTCACTAGACGAAGGAGAACGAGCCGCTCATCTTCATGATTCATACTATGATCGAGAACTCGGCACCGCGGCCGCAACTTTACCATCAAGTAAGGTTCAAGTGAGGTCCAAGAAGGTCCTCGGCGAGTTCTGGCTCGAGGGTCCATCTCTGTTACAGAGATGGTTCAAAACCAAAACTGGTTTCAGGTCAGTGTAGAATCACCAGAGAACATCAGAACATCTCCAGCTTCTCTGAAGATCAGAACATCCAGCTCCTTTGATGACAGCATACGTTGATGTAGACTGTCATCCAGATCATGGTAACTATGGTAACGCTCAAGGCAGCTGGACTTCTCTGTCTTTGTTCTTGAAGATGTTCCTCCATCCATCCAGAAGTTGGTTAGCTGACCAGCGGATGGATGGTGAAACGGAGAGGTCCAGTTGTCCTTGAGTTACTCCATCATGAACTTCAGCTTTGGCTTTCTGACTGCGTTTTGTGTCTGAGGTGGAGCAGAATCGAGCCAGAACTTTGCCCTGGTGACCATGTCTTCTCCAGCTACAAATTCTACCTGCATGTGGGCAGTCCCATCAGTCCATCCATCAGTCTGTCCTCAGTCCCTCCAGTTTGTCCGTTCATCAGAAAAATGATCAGTACCTCAGCACCCTTCCCAGAAGTTCGAAATGGGAAGCTGTCTGCGTTTCCCAGCATGCTCCTTGACATTTGCTGATGTTTCTGGAAGTGGTCTGAAGTCATCCTGTGTCATGGTGGACCACCTCAGACCACTTCTGGACCATGGTGGCCACCTCAGACCACTTCTAGGTTATGGTGGACCATCTCCAGCTGCAGCTCTCTGTCCATCTTCATCCACCCATCTTCATTCTTTCATGTTGGAAAAACAAATGTTTTACAAGGTTCCTTTTCTCTTGTTCTGTGATTCTGCTGAAAAATTCATTCTTCATCAGAACAATACATTCTTCAGAAGAACAATGTGTTCTTCAGAAGAACCACGCATTCTTCAGAAGAACCACGCATTCTTCAGAAGAACAACGCATTCTTCAGAAGAACAACACGTTCTTTTCAACATTTCAAAGGTCAGTTTTGTTCAGACATCAGCTGCTGGGGTTCATCTCACATAATGAAGCAGGATATTAGAGGGAACCCATTGTCCTTGAATCCTGCTGGATTAGATGGCATCAACACGGCGCTGTTGGAAGACCTTTCAGCGCTGACTTGGATCAGCAGGGACAATCCTTGATCCAGGACTGAGGATTTTCTTCTGATTGGCTGAATTTATGTTACTTTTCCATGAGAGGTGGAGTTGTGTCAGGAGCAACTCTTGCTGGAACACAGATCTCCAACCCGAGCTTTGACAGTTTACAGAGATTTTTAACAATCTGGCCATACAGACTCCAACCAGAGCTAATCCAGTTTATGACATCATATGGAGAAACCTCATTAATAAAGAAGACAGCCTGACTGTGAATTTGAAGAAGCAGATACTTTCTCCAGCAGTGGATCCTTTCCCCAGCAGCAAATCGTTCCTCCAGAAGTAGATTGTTGCTCCAGCAGCGGATCGTTCTCCAGAAACAAACTGTTTCTAAAGAAGACGAACGATCCTAAAGAAGAGGATTGTTCCTCCAGGAATAGATTGCTGCTCCAGCAGCTGATCATTCTCCAGAAACAGATTGTTCCTAAAGAAGAAGATCCTTCCTCCAGAAGTAGATTCTCCTCCAGCAGCGGATTGTTCCTCCGGCAGTGGATCGTTCCTCTGACAGCAGATCGTTCCTCCAGAAGTAGATTGTTCTTCCAGCAGCAGATTATTCCTCCAGAAGTGGATTGTTGCTCCGGCAGCAGATCGTTCCTCCGGCAGTGGATCATTCTCCAGAGACAGATTGTTCCTAAAGAAGAAGATAGTTCCTCCAGAAGTAGATTGTCTTCCAACAGCAAATCGTTCCTCCAGCAGCAGAAGCTGCTTCAATTTTTTTTCCTCAGGTTGAGTGGATGCTGGCACGTTTTACAGTTTGACAACCTATTGGACTGTATTTGAGCTTTTTCTTTCTTTATCTTCTGGTTACCCTCAGTTGTTACCATCAGTTGTCATTTTTATGTGACTGGACAAACATCAGGTGTCTGAAACATCTCCCAGTTTTCGTGACATAACCCGGCTGTCAGAAATCAATGTGTACCGCTCTCCTGCATCACTGGAGGTCCATCCAACACTGGTCTCACCGGAATTTCCATCTGGACACCTCCAGTACAGGTACATCCTTATGGTCCATTGTCATCCTGTAGAAACATCAACTGGGTTGTTTACCATCGTCCTAGCATTCTTGTGAGGTTGACTAACGCTGTCCTCAGACAGGAAACACCACTGTCAGCTTCAGTCACGAGTAAAGGACCTCTCATCCAGGATGTCCTGACTGACCATTAGTCTCACTGAAACACTGACTGTTCTCATCTCAGTGACTTCTCCAGGTTTCTTCACATCTGTCAGCCTTGTGGCCTTAATTCACCTGGACTACCTGAATTCACCTGTAATCATTTTAATATTACTTTAGAACTGTTATTATAGAACTACTGTTTTAACCTTTTTAACTTAGAACTGTGAAGCACCTTGACATGTCGTAAGATTTTAAAGTGTGCTATTCAAATAAAGTTTATTGTTATTGTTTTTAGTAGTAGTACCTGAATTCACCTGCACCACCTGTATCCGCACCTGCATCCAACTGCTTGGACCCTTCCCACCATCATTGCTGCAATTCTGCACACATGAACTGGTTTTGTTCTGGTCTCACATCCAGCTGCACAGCTGATCAACTCCACATAAGCAACCATTTCCTCCTCTCCTTCAGTGTCTCGCTCTGTTTCTCCATAACCAAGAAACCACATCTCATCTGCTTTGGGGATATTAAAGACATTAACGTGGTCAACCTCTCATCCTGCTTTGACAGGGTTCTGGCTGTGGACCATCCCCTCCAATGATGAAGTGCTTTTTCTTTATAACAACATTCTCAACTGTCTTGCTCCAGTGAAAACTCAGTCTTTCACCGTCTCTGGTTCTGGTTCTGGTTCCCCCTCAGCTCTGAGCTTTAAATGTAAAAGTCAACAACTGGAGCAACTCTGCAGGAAAACTGGTTTAAATTTTCACACAGAAATGAACAAAACCCATTCTACATTTTAAAGACTTAACTTCTACATTCAATGTAGTGAAAAAACCTGGTCTGGACCCTGGTACTGAAAAAACCTGGTTCTTCTTCTCATCAACCTCCAAACCTTCTAAAACCCTCTGAGTGGTCTCCTCACAGCCTCCACAGGTTAACAAGTTTCATTTTGAAAATCCATGCCTGACGTTCTGTCAGGTCCACCTGGAGGAACCTGGTCCAGAACCAGAACCAGACTGTTTTGCCTCCCCCCTGCTGCCCCTGTCTGAACCTTCTTCCTGTTTCAGGTGAGTCCAGATGACGTCACAGACGGTGCAGTCGTCCAGCAAACAGACCAGGCGGACATTGATGTAAGAACATCCACAATGATTGATAGACAGCTGGAGCTGTCAAGAGAGTGTGTGTTTGTGTGTGTTTGCGTGTGTTTATGTGTGTATCATGTATATTCATGTGTGTATTTCTTGTGTTTCAGACCCAGCTCAGTCGTCTCTGTGAACAGGATCAGGCTGTGCGGCTTCAGGAGGAGAAACTGCAGCAGCTGCTCAGAGAGAAGGTACCTGCAGACAGTCTGAGGCTCTCAGGTGTTCAGGAGCACAGATTTACCTGTCCACGTGTGTGTGCGTGTGCATGTGCAGCACACCCTGGAGGCGGCGCTGCTGTCGGCCAGTCAGGAGCTCAGCGAGCAGAGCAGCGATGCTGCAGCCAATCAGGGCCTGATCCAGCAGAGAGATGTGCTGCAGAGCGGCCTACTGAGCACGTGTAGAGAGCTGTCCAGAGTGAGCACGGTGAGCACACACATCTGCTTCTGGACTTTTAGGGGCCAGTTTTCCTGCAGGGGGGTGATAACGATCATCAATCTTCATGGTTTAATGATGAAAATATCAATGACTCATCAATACATGTGATCATATTTCTGTTAAAGGAGCAGGTGTTGTCATCCAACTGTCAGATGATGTTTTAGTTTCTCTGATGTTGGATAGTTTTTAAATCACTCCAGTTTGGAAACTGCAGCTCAGTACTGATGCTGACCCAGACCTGGACCTGGGAGCTCTAGGACCGACTCAGACCTGGTAGGTCTGGAACCGACCCAGAACTGGACCTGGTAGTTCTAGGACCTATATGCTCTGGATTAGGTGGTTCTTAAGATGGTGGTTCTCAGATACCCTCTTTGACCAGGGTCATGTGGTCCTGCAGGAGCTGCAGCGGTCCTGGACTGAGTATGAGCGCTTGGAGGCCGATGTCACTCAGGCAAAGACCAACCTGCTGGAGCAGCTGGAGGCTCTGGGCAGCCCACAGGTAACACACACCTGCTGGAAAAAACACCAACTGTAACACACACCTGCTGGAAAAAACACCAACTGTAACACACACCTGCTGTTACACACACATACTGTAACACACCTGCTGTAACACACCTGCTGGAAAAACACCAACTGTAACACACACCTGCTGTAACACACACCTGCTGTTACACACACCTGCTGTAAAACACACCTACTGGAACACACCTGTTGCAACACAACCTTCTATGACACACACCTTCTTCTACACACACCTGCTGTAACACACACCTGCTGTAACACAACCTTCTATGACACACACCTTCTATGACACACACCTGCTGCAACACACACCTGCTATGACACAACCTTCTATGCCACAACCCTCTATGACACACACCTATG
>JBAMYA010042230.1:0-40193 GCA_037176975.1 Arrhamphus sclerolepis
GGGAAAGGTTTGAAAGTGGAACACGTCCTCTCTTTTTTGTGGGTTTTTCCTGAACGTTTATTGATCCAACCCCCGTTGTCCTTTGTTCTTTTTTTTTTTTTTTTTTTTTTTTTTTTTTAAAAGGGTCCTCTTCCTGTTACTGTTTTAAATGCAGCTTTTATTTACTGCTGCAGAACATTTCATATTATTTCACAGGCCTGCTTTTTTTTTTTTCAAGTATTTATGGCGCAAATGTTGGAGCAGCAGGGAAAAGTCGATATTTACAAGTGAATATGTATCATATTCAGAGATGCCTGGAAAAGCAATCAATAGAAATGACTTTCTCAATGGAACAGGCATGCAGGAAACATTTACCTTCCTGTGTAATGTCAGAAAATAAATGAATTTATATATGTATGTACTTTAAAAAAAAAACAGGTTAAACTACAGTAACATGCACACTTTGGTTTTAGCCAATACTGAGCTTGACTCACTGTGGTTTATATTAAATGGCTGAAAAAGAACTGAGCGTGGAAACGTGTAATCGCATACCCTTGTTTTCATCATGAATCACCATGGGAAAAAAAATAAATTGTACAAAATGCAGTACCAGAAGCAGTCGAACCCTTTACAGTTCCGAACATCTTCCCATGGTTTCTGTGCTCACATCTTAAGATGGTTATCTGTGGATCTGGAAGCCAGGATTGTGTCGAGCCGTAGACCTGGGGAAAGAGGAATGAACTCCAACATCCAGCAGCATCACTTTGTCTTCAAATGATGGAGTTTTGGAGACACAAATGCGCTCCTACAGGCCTGATTACTCTGCTAAAACTGAATAGTTGGGGACAGAGAGTGTTGATCTCCTTTCTGGAGATGAGTGACCTAAGAAGAGAGATCCTCAGATCGGTTTCAACAAACGTTGAAGTACATGGCACAAATGCTTAAACTGTTCCTCATTCCCTGAAGTCAAATAGGATGGCAGCATTAATCGTACCGAAGCTTTTTTCTTTCAATAATGCAGGCCAGGAAATGAGGAATATGGAGTAATTAAAATGGAAACATTTTCCATTCGCTCTGACCTCAGGGGTCATGTTCCCTCCTCAGCAGAGAGCAAAACCAAAGCACACAGGGAAACACAAAGAGCGGTTTGGGGGGGAAAAAAAAAAAGTTAAAAATTCCCAGAACGACCCAGACGTAGATTGGACGTGAACGCATCAGAACGTTAATGGGAAGAGCTGAGAATGCACTGGTGAGCAAACAACTGCCAAGAAACATGGGAGAAACTTCAAAAACTAGCTTCAAGCTTTCAAGACCTGAAAACTGCTGCTGCTGCTGCCAAAGGTGCTTGAACCTTGAATACTAAATCAATGCTGACGCATAAACACAAAATCTGTTTGGTTTTACTGCACATGTGAGTGCAACATTTGCATTTTACTGTCCACATCAAATCTTCAAACATCTACATTTTATTTTTGTTGACAACATATATATTAACATACTCTTGTATAGTTTACAGACAAATTCAACTCAAAAGCACCAAGGATCTGGAAAAACCAGATCCTTTCAACCTATGATGACACATATAGTACATCTTGTGCTTTGCACAAAGGATCCTTTAAACATCCTGTAATAAAACAGTACAGACTTAAACAGTTATGTATAAATGCTAGAGTTTATTCAAGTCGAAGCGTGTTTACCTGAGTAGAAAAAGGTGGCAAAAATGTCCTTTGATGCATCAAAGATTGCATGTTTTCCTTCCCAAATGTTTTTTTTTTTTCCTCTCCCCCCCAAGCTAAACTAGGTTATGCCTGAAACAAACCCTGAATGAATCATGCTTTAATTGTATAATACTTTCCTCCGGGCCACTGCCTGCAGCCTTATGTGAGAACCTGAGTGCAAATTATGAAGCAAGTTCTTCCAGATGTGCACTGAAAAGACATGACAATAAGACATTTGCATAACAAATTCTTGAGTCCCGTTTGTGCGTTTGCTTTTTGAACGAAAATAGTGATCTTGAGAAAGCAACGTGGACGTGTAACTGCCAGTAATCGTGTTTGCAGTGAAACTGCATGAAAATGATGTTTATGAGAATTACAGAGCAGGTAAAGAGACCATCTGTGATAGGAAATGAGAGACATGTTGCCACAGGAAGAAAAAAAAAGTGTGAATGTGCGGTGGTTGTGAAGCAGCTGCAACAGACGCTGGGAAGCTGTTGTTTTTGATGATCTGCAGTGTTCACGCTACCAAGTGGATACGCATGAACGTGACAAGGTAATGTTCTCGCTTGTTTTTTTTTTTTTGAGGTCTCTTTATGTGAGAAAAGGAACATGATACACGGGAGAGGAGGTTTCATCCCTTCTGACCCAGAATGAGTTGAACAATAACAGGAGGGTGCACATGCTGTACTGAAAGGAAAGCTGTAGAACAAACTGTTCCCAAGTTAAATTACTTCAACAACAACAAAAAAAAAGCAATATTAAGTGACAAAGCTCACCTGAACACTAAGGTATGCAAGCCCTCACCACTCATCCGTTGTCTCTTCTGTGGTGTGATGAACGTGGGGGAAGGCCTGGGCCTACAGCAGCTCTCATAGGCCAGGCAGCAGGATCCTCCGTCTCCTCCAGTAAGTGAAGACATGTGAGACCAGTCAGGCTCCAATTAGGCCCAGACTGTTTCCCAGAAGCGCAGGAGTCCTCCCCCTGCCACTCGACCCACCACGGTGGGAGAAGGGTACACCCCGCGGTGTCCGTGGCTGACCTCAGCCGGCATGATGGGAGGCTTTTCTAGTGCGGTCTCAGGCAGGAGAAGAATGTTGCACACACAGAAGCATGCAAATGTACAATTACTGTCACGCAAGCAGTAACCCAGGACACCCTGATGGACCTTTTTTTTTTTTTCACTAGTTCACAGCTGCACAGAATTTGCTGTAAAGGATCTTTTGGTCTACAGTTTTTATGCTTTTAAGTTGAGACTTTAGAGCTGTCATGTGACTCATCACTTATCCATCATATCTCAAATAACAAAACCTAAAAAAAAAACAACCTTGCACTCTGCAACATCTTGCAGTGTTTTAGGTATTTATACACTTCAGGTGCTGCGTTTGCAGATGTATTGTTGCTTTACAGGAAGCACAAATCCTGCTGAGATCATTTCAGGAATCTCCCGCTCGACTAAGGGACAACGAGTTTATCCTCAGGGCAAGATTTCTGAGAAAGGGAGTTTAAAAGAATCCACAAAAATCTCACATGCACCCCCCCCCCCTCCCCCAACCAGGATGTCCCATCTTTCTTCCCTGCCTGACACACAGCCGCACATCAGTTTACACACCACATTCACAGAACCGTAGCATGTACACCAAGCAAATGTTGAACTGAGTGTTAGTTTCAGTGGCATTTGTTTGAAATGTTGTCTGCAAGCAAAATTTTTGCAGTGCAGCTCATTAAGTGTAGGAGTAGAAAATAAGTAGAAAAGTTCCTGAGGTTAATTTTTTTAGCTTCACTGCAAATCCAGCAATTAAAACTGACATTTTGATAGTAAAACATAGCAAAAGTTTAAGGCCTGCAAGTAAATTAACTTCCTAAGTCGCTTCATACCCTCCTAAAAAGTGTGCATCCCCTTTATTTGTAACACTGACCTAAATACTGAATGAAAGCAATGAGGAAATTCAGGAGGGCAGAGAACAAACAGGTTCTCTCTCTGTTATCGTCACTACAACTGAAACAGGAGACACAGGCGACTTTACAGGCCATAAATAGTTGTGCACAGCCAATTAAAGGATCTGTAAATAATTTAACTGGATGACAGTGTATTAACTGCAGTTACTGGAACTGCAAGATTACAACTGAGAAATGATGCAGCCACCTTAAGCAGTTGTTTCTGACTGGAATCAGTACAAAGAATTGAATTTAAGCGCACAGAATTGAGTTGAGAGCTACATGTAGTCTGTGTGCTACACTGATTCAATTTACAGGAAAAAAAAAAGAAGATATTTTCCTTTCTTGCAGTTTTTTTGCTTGTGAACTTGCTGATGCAGGGCAACAATATGGCAACTGTGGATGGGACAGAAGGCTGTTTGTCCCAGCGGGAAAATAAGAATGTGGGTTTTTCTTTTACTTTTTTTTTTTCTTCTCATTTCTTTCCTGCACATTTGTTGAAATGTGGGTGGCTCCCATTCTGGGAAACTGACTTTTTTTTTTTTTTTCCTGGTGTGAAAAGAAGCACATTTTGTCCCGTGAGATTCCTGGGTCTTTATCTCATGTGTTAGTGTACCATCGTGTTTGCCGTCTCACGTTAAGCGCCGCTTGTTGTGCAGCTTAATAATTCCAGTCACAAAGCATCGCAGGAATCTCAGATGAGGACTGCATGAGTCTGGATAAGCTGGAGCGGTTGCTGGAACAGGCGTGTTGCTTGTTTACGCACATGCTGAGGTCTGGGACATGCTGTACCTTCCTTCCAAGATTTTTAAGTCAAGATTGGGAGAACGAGGAAAAAGGAGGCCATGGTCTGGAACTGCTCCAGAAGAATTTCCTGTCTACAGGGAGTGCCCCGCTAGAAGGGGGCAAAAGGAAATGCTTTGGTTGGGGTGGGGGTGGGGGGCTTCTGATCTCTGATCTAAGACCAACTGACTTATTCTTTTCATCATTTATTTACATGCAAAAGAGTGTGTGTGTGTGTGTGTATATATATATATATATATATGTATAAAGAGTCCTGCTGAGCCTTCTGTGCAAAAAGAGAGCTGAGAATGCATACAAAATATGGAGGGGAGGCCCCGCAGACAGGATCTCCCTTTTTTTTTTTTTTTTGGCCTCTTGGAGACACAGAGTTGTTGTCTTCAGACCCACAAACCTCAACGTGTAGGAGTTGCATTTCCATGAAGCAGGGGAAGCAATGTGGGATTACTGAAGCTGGCTTGGAAACAAAGAGCACGACACTGTAAAAAGGAGAACAAGTTCACTGTTACTGAAAGATAAAGAAGATGGCATCTCGCTGGATGCATGGTAACAAGCGCGCATTGGTGATGTCACAGAAAATGAAAGAACACGCCTGCAATTCACTCTCGCAGGAGCGCTGAACAGGAACACACCTGCACCAGTAACAATAGGCTCCATTCAGCACAGCCAGTGTCCCGCCACCAGTTTACAGTTCTCTGGTATGATTTCATTCCGTCTGCCACGGAGGGGGTTTGTGCAAGGTCATCGAAGGCCCGATAATAAACACACATGGAGTCATTTAGCGACACAGAGAGCAGCCAGGATCAAGCCAGGATTTTTTTTTCTCTGGGTGACAGATGTGTCCTAGGTCATACCCTCAAACATCTGCGGTTCAACCATTCCTCTTATTTTCTTTTTTTTTTTTTTTTTTGATTGTGAGAAACAGAAAAAGTGGGTGGGGGGAAGGAAGGGGGTGACAAGCAGCAAAAGGCCAAGGGCCTGGAGTCAAATCCACTTTGGCCAGCTGTGCAGAGATGGAACAGCTTTCCAAACACGGATCCCTGAGTCAGGCCTTTTAGATAATGCAGAGAATGAGGGGAAAAAGCAGATTATCAGGATTTTGGCATGTGCTTCTTTTGGAGTTGCAGGATATCTTTCAAGCAAACCCCCTCTGATCCACCTGAATATCGCTGTCTTCTGGCCAGTGCGTATCATGCGCTGGTATCAGTACCCTTACATGAATAGAAACCACAAAACCAGAGTGTGAACATAGCACGTACACGCTAAATCTATCTGGAAATGTCAGGCTTACCGGCACAGTGCAGGCTCAAATTACTAATGTGTTATAGGGGAAGTGTGTGTTACTACATTTGCATGAGTTGATGCAAATAGAAAAGCAGAGAATATTGTATTTGCATACAAATAAAGCATTTATGCATATGTGCATGTATTGGCTTATTGCACATAGTGCTTCTGTATGTCTTGGCACCATGTCGCTTCATTTGGGTAAATTTAATATGGTGTTCTCAGTAAACAGCATCTCTCGGCCAACCTGCTATCATAGTGTAGACAGATTTATCACCATCTGCTCAATGACATCAGCCAGCTATTTCTGGGATTTGTGGGAATCGAAGTCCATTTTGAATATCCCGATTATGTCACTGGCTCCCTTTGTTTCAAGTATACGATACTGATAAACGGGCAGTGCCGGCAGAAGCAGGCAAGCCTACAGTAGATAGCAGGGCTGCACCACATCAGTCATGTTATCTGCACCGATGCAATCTGGATGTTTGCAGCAGCTCTCTGTGATCTGGATCTGGATCGGCCCGAGGAACTTGGCAGACGTGCACGCTGCAGAAACAGCGCTTAATGTGCATTTTCAGGATGGAGTGATCTCCCATAGACTTTCAGCGAGAAGGTGCAGCAGTGGATGAAGTCGAGTTTATTTGAATCCTGGCAGCGAAAGTTAAACTTCCACAGTGTATAAAAAAAAAATTGGAAAACATTTTGGAATCACATGCGTTTAATAATTTGGTAACAAAATAATTGGCTCTTGCTCTTTATTGAATACTGCTGTGGCTGTTTAAAAAATAAAATAAAATAAATAAAGGGCTTTCATTCCAGCTGGTGTGTGCTTGTTCTGTAGAATCCAACAAGGTGATGATGCAACATGCTGGCCTGCGTGGAACTATTTGTAGATAAATGCAACTAATTTTTAACAAGAATACACTGATTCTCATTTCCATGTAATTCAAAACTAGTCAAACCTTATTATTCTCCATTTCTGCCACAAGGCATTCCACCACTTCAGATCCACCACACTGGGAATTTAAACAAGAGAAGAGTTTGGTAAACTTTAGAGTAAAGTTGTTGTTTTTTTATTTATTTGCTGCTTTCAGTCTCTGTTTGTTAAGTTCAGGAAGAAAAACCAGCTGGTTAGGGAAACAGCATGACATGCCTCAAATTGGACACGTTTCCCTTCTAGATAAACCCTGCCTTCTTTTCAACGAAAACAAGATGTGGTGAAGACATGAAAGAAACCTCAAGTATATCGGTGCAAATGACAAAAAAAAAAAAAGAAAGAAAATGGCAACAACAATAACAATAAAAAAACAACTTGCTGAGAAGTAGCTGAAACACACACATATATATGTTAACTTTCTGAACTCAAACATTCCAGAGTCATGTGGGTCAATCACAATGTGACTGCAGTGGGAACAAATGACACGCTTGATTGCACAGCGTCACTGTCACATTTGTGTCTCTCTAACTTCTCCCTGCATGTGATTCAGCCGGTTCAGCCGTGCTGGTTCAGCTGTGCACAGCTGAACCGGCTGAATCACGGGTTCCCAAAGCTCATGTTTCCTGAATTCACTCTCACATGTCACAATATCAGAGCGGTCATTCCCACTTTGTGAAAGCTACCTGCGCTCGGGGGAGAAAGCGGCGAAGGTTCATCCGCAGTTGATCCTGTGAGTCGGGCTCAATAATAGCTCCAGTTGTTGGTCTCAGCTCAGTGGGAGCTACAGTGGTAAATAAACCATAGACTCTATTTTTTTTTTTTTTTAACATCTCATCTGTTCATTCTACAGTAATAAATAGATTGAAAAAACTTTTCTCTTCTTCTGCTTTAAAAATAGCAGAACCATCAGCACTGTAATGTATTAGAAATTTAAATGCCTGAAGCTGAACAGCTGGCAGGGCCTGCGTCAGACAATGCAATGGTATTTTAACAATAATCTCTACATTTTCTTAGAGACTATTCTAAATAGTTTTGAAATGGTGCAGTCTTGATAAGAGGCAAGCAAGCCACATACCTAATTTAGATGTGGCAGTCAAACATCAGCTGGTGATTTTCTGAGTGTGAATAGTAAAATTTAATTTGGTCTCGTTTCTGCTTTTATCTCTTCCCAGAAGGCAGCTGCAGCAGCTGTAAAAAGACACCGCGTGATGTGCAGGGCCGGATCACAGTCTCGTGAAGAAGAACATACATCATTTTGTAATCAAACACACTTGATTAAAAGGCCACCCGCAGGTGTGGAGGCTTAGGCAGTTTGTAGACGCGAGGCATTCAAGAGTCTGTTAGCAGAGTGCGGCTGTCACACTGTTGAACTGTGCAGTAAAATTTCTGGCACAAATCTGAAGGATCTCTTCCTGCTATAGAGACTTAGAGCCACCAAGAAAGTCCAGTCAGTCCTGGCTGACCATAACCAGGGAGTACAACCAGGGAGTACAAGCTGCTCCCAACCGGTCCTGCCCAGATGCAGAGCCTTTGTGCCTGCCTCCATTGGCTTCCTAAATAGCTGAATGTAATTTTTTTGTCTTTGTCCTGTCACGTCTTAAACATATTGATTTTTGCTGGCTGTGCAACAAATTTACCTTGACCTTGACCTTGACCTTGCTCAATAAAGAAAGACATCAGCAAGGAGCTTAGAAAAGCAAACATTGCTGAACATCAATATGGGAAGTGCTGCAAGGAGTTCAGGTAGGTAGCATTCTCTCCAAAAGTGGGAAGTTCAGATCAGGGAGTGCAGCACCTTGACAAGACCCGGTTTGCATGTCGCACGTCAAAATTCCTGATGGTATAATTCAGAAAAACTCTAAAAGCTCTATCATGATATGGCAATGCAACTTAAGTACATAAAGTTGCATTTAAACCACAAAACCCCTTTTTCGTTAAAAAAAAAAAGATTAGAGAAATGTGCTATTGTAGTGCATTGAAAAGACACCAGCTGTCTAGCAGGGTGTTGGAGGTATGATGGTTTGGGCTTGTTTTGCCGTCACAGAACCTGCACTTTTGTGTATAAAACTATTTTGAAGAGAAACGGGGATCCATGGCGTACCAGCTAGAGATCTGGACTGGCAACTAGAGGGTTGTTGGCTCAAGCCACAGCCGGTACCAATGAACAATGGGTGCCTGGACAAGTCCACATTCACGGATGAGGTGCCCCTGAGGAAGGGACCCAAAAGCTCCACCTTTTGGGTGTGAGGCCATCTGCCTGACAGCTACGGCAAGTCACTTGACAGGAGAACAACTTGAAGCACAAGTCGTGACCACAACCTAACAGTAATTCAGGACAAAATGGATAAGATTATCCAGAACATGACTACCACTATTCCTGCTAAGCTGTTGAGTCATGGTTTATTTGGTTTTTCATGCATTGTGTCTACATTTCGTAATCGTTGTTGTTTTAATGACATAGTTCAAAATATCAAGTGTGTTTGCTCATCCGAGGTTCTGTTTATCTTCATAACTGGTAAGGATCAGGTTATTACTATTTTTTTTTTTTAATATCATGTCATCATACATAAAGCTGCTGAAGTAACTTTATTTCTTGTGACTATATAAAGGCTGCACCCAGAAATCCTGTCCAAGTAAAGCTAATTACAGGCTCAAATTTGGGGAGGAGGGTGTACGGTAAAAGCAAATGAGGTGGAGCAGGAAGTTAGCCAAGCTAAGCAGTGGGTTTGGTTTGGGGAAGCCCGGTAGAGACGAGTCCTGAGAGTGGGGTACAGGGCTGAGCTGAGGTTTACGTGCTTGGAGAGGAGCTAAGAAGATCAGGAAAGGAACAGAACTGGAATAGCAGCTGGAAGAACATCACACGGGCAGTTAATGGGGTGGGTGAGGAAAAACTGTTGCTCATGTGCAGGGGAAATAGGCAGTCTGGGTGTTGCACATGTCAGGGTTACAACAGAGGTGAGGGTGTGGCAGTCCATGTCACAAGATCAGATGTAACTACACCTAAAAAACATTTTAAGAAAAGAGGAATCCCGATCAGAAGTCATCCTGACAAGGAAGTCAGAGTACCCTCAATACCAGTGCATTTGATTTAAAGGTTGCGTCTTCATCCTTCAAAGCAACAGTACAATCATGGAAAAAACTGAATTTGTATTATTTCCTCCAGTGAGGGGCCTCTGGGACCAAAGATTACCTTAATGGGAAACAGATATGTGAAATTATAGGATGTAAAACTGATAGCAGCTATGACTTACAAGTTCTCTGGAAAAGCTGTTGACGTTGATGAAACTTCAAATTTCAGGAAGGAAAAGAAAATAAAAGGTTAAAACTCTGTGAATTGTCGACTCAGTGCTAATGTGAATAAATATTATTTTAAAAAATCATACTTGTTTATGTGACTGGAAAATCTTGTTTTAATGGCTCATACTCAAACCGTATCTTTTTTAAAACATTTTTGAGGTTTCATTTGGTCTTCCTTTTCATTCTTAACATCTTAATGTTCTTCTTTCTGGCTTAAAAGACTTTTTTTTTTCTTTTTAATAAAAGGATTTTTAGTCGGAAGTGGCAGCAAAAACTCATAGTGGAGTTGAGTAATAAGCATGATGAATAGCATCAACAGTTCTGAACAAAATGTTCATGGGAGAATTCCTGACATCATTTCTCGCAACACAAAAGAACCTTCCACAATGATTCTGGGCAATGCAAAATATCTGATTTTTTTTTCCTTTTTAGTTAAACAATACCATACTTTTCTTTTAAATCATGAATTATGAAAAAACAACAACTGTTTCTGCTGGCTCCTGGGGTAGAAAATATATGAGTCTGACAGCAACACAAATAGAACAGAGCTGAGGCAGGGCATTACCAGGAAACTACTGCAGAGCGAGCGCTAAGTTCTTTCCTTTAAAACAATACAGTTTTACAGTAACACAGCTGGGTGGCAACGGCTCTGAAGGACACGCATTGTATCATCAAATCCAGAGAAAATGCAGGTAGGGGCAGGAAGAACTCCTGCACATGATAATGACATTGAGCTAACAGGAATTAGATGGACAGATATGATAAGATGTTTCCAGCACATATTAGCAAATGATTGTCAGTTACGAGGTGTATCTGAGTCACATCCGATTCATATGGATCTTGAGTGAAAAAGCAAGAGAAGGAAAAAAGTTTTATTAATTCAGTATTGAATTCTGGCAGATGAGCTTAAAAACAAACAACAACAACAAAAAAACATTGTTGCTTTCACAGTTTCATCATTTCAGCTGTGCAAACAATGGCTGTCCCCTCGACCAAGCACTTCCAAAATATTTTGTCGAACAATATTTTTACGTTCTTCACTGCTCTTTCCAACTACACTTTTTGTTTTGTTTTGTTTTGTTTTTTGCCCTCATCCCCAGTTGTTTTACGGGAACCATGAGCTATAGAGCACATTTCTGAGTCAGTGTGGGAGAAATGTGACCTTCTCCACTAAACAGCGGTTTAGACCGAAAAGCTGCTATGCAAGGCCCTGTCTCGTCCACTTAACAGTGTATACAACTTTAAACTTTTCATGTCATTAAGTGATTTTTTTTTTCCTTTTTCTCAACTTTCGTCACGTAGCTTCATAAATTGCACAGAAATCCGTCACTGTCAGACCGGACGTGTTCGGCCGGCATCCCTCAGAAAGCTGCTTCAGCCAGGTCACCTCGTTTCATCTGACAAACCAAACATTTGAAGCCCAACCTCTGCGTGGTTTCTGTCATTTCTCTCCCTGCCTCTGACATGAGGACGCACTCACAGATACTTTTCTAAAACACCCAGTACACGCTACAGCTAAATCAGCATACCGTAATACTTTCATAGTGGTTGCTCTGTTGACTCGATGAGCTAAAATACAGTGTGGGGGTTTCTCCTTCCCAGCTCAAGTAAACTAACTGGTCGTGTACTTTGTTCCTCTTGACTCGCATTATTCACCCGAGGGAGACCTTAGATGCTAAAAAGATGCCTCATGGTGATGTCACAGTAGATTTCTGGAAACAAGCAGGCTGTTACAGGCCTATCCTAGTAAATTCCCTCCCCCCAAACCAACTGGTGGTCTGTATTAGACAACACCTGACTCACTACTGTGGACACAGCTGGCTCTCACCAAAGCCTATCAGGCTTTGTTCACGTCAGTCCGTTGCCCTTTGTCCCGTTACCAGCAAGGTTTGGTGTAAGAAAAACAAAAGTCACGCTCTGCGTCTCTTGTCTTTGGTCAGGTTTCTGATTGCTGCCTGAGTGGTTTTTTTTTTGTTTGTTTTTTTTTTGCTTTTGTTCACAGTGTTAAGACTGATTCAAAGGAAAGGTGAAGAATGACGCGACACTATAGCCGGGAGCGACAGTTACTATGATAACCACAGTTGGCTAATGACTGTCATACTTGAGTCAGCAGAGCCAGAGGTTCGACATGTGCTGTGAGCACTCTCATCACTCACACTCATGCCAGCTGAGACAAATGTGCAAAAACGTCTTCCTTTTTGGCCTACTGCTTCACGGTGATGTGGAAATGATTAAGAACTGATTACACAGGATGTTTGCTAGAAACAATAAAGAAATACCCTGTCGTGGCACTTTAAGCTTGGAGACACGGATTAAATAATTCAAATGAAATCTTAGAGAGGAATAAAATTTCACTGTCTGAAACATCTCAAACTTTACAAAACGCCATAAAAGTTGAAAGAGACGGTAGACAGGAAGCTTGGACAGATGGTATGATGATATCAGGCAAGTGTCACTACAGCAGCAGCTTTATGCTGACATAGACACTATCACAGACTTATATGAACAGATGAGGCTGTGTTTAAAAACCCACAATATCACATGTACTTTAACATTTATGAAATGATGAGGTTTGAGTTGTTTTAAGATGGTGAAAGGCCATTGAGAGTGACTGTTGTTCTTGGGCCTTACTCACTGATCCTCCATGACAACATGACAGCTCCTCATTAGTAGTCTTCCATTTCAAATAAACCAGAGTATTGCTTTAAGGCGAAGGAATGTAACACAAAATCATGATGCACTAACCAGGAGCGGCTGTCCTGGCTGAGTCAGCAGGACAGGTGAGACAGATGGTGTGAGCACAGCGCTCACAAAACCTTCCCCTTCACACAGCTTCAGAGCTGTGATGGTGCAAATCTGAGAATCAGCATGTAAAATTAAAGATCCTCTAAAAGCTTACAACTCACCTCAGTGACGTTCAGTTTTCTGGTAACTACGTTTCTGTTCGTCATTAATAATTTGTTAGTGCACCAGTCTGTCTCAATATGTGTGTTTTCTTTATTTTTGGTGAGAGACTGTATCAGTAAAGCTGTACACAAGAGATAAAGTACTTTTTTTTTAAAGGTAATCTCACATGAAGTCATGTTCTTGTCACAGGAATGCTTCAGGGTTGCAGCAACTCTGTTTTAACAGCAAATGGAGATCTGGAGAGGGCACTTACAATTTTCGAGATTATTTTTGGAAACTTTCAAACAGTCATAAAATGTGATCAAACAGTGCAGAGAAATCAGACTGAGAAGCTCACAGCAGTGCTGCCCCTGGATACCAGATACTGCAATTTCCCCGAAATCTAGCGCCCTCTATAGGTACCACACTGTAAACCTGTCGGCCACTGTTATCATGAATTTCTCGGAAACTGGTTACACAAACTTTTCCAGCGAAGACAAAAAAAATCACGATCTTAGTACGGACACCAAAATCGGAACTTTATTATAGTATAGTCAACTGTAATTAAGTGCTTATCGGCTCTGAAAGGGCTTAAATATTGATCTAGTATTTAAAGAAAAAAAAGAAGTGTTTTAGAGGCAGACTGTAAGTTACCAAAGGTAAATAAGTATTGCTTGGAACTCCTCCTTAACTTCGTTTAGGGCGGACGGCGAGGGGGAGGGCACTTCTCATAGCAGGAATCCTAAAAGAAAAAAAAAAAGCTTCCTGTCAATCTGCCAAGTGAAAAGCTTTACTGGAAAGAGGCGGAGACATGGCTCGAGTGGCCTATATGAGAACTCCTCTCCCCCCCTCCCACTTCACCAGAAACTCTCAGCTCACAGAGGAGCAGCACACGGACCAGACAGATCCACAAATCTCAAGCTTGCTGCTGCTTATAAAAAAAAAACATAAAGCAAAAAACTACAAAACAAACTTGGCACAATCCAAGCAGACGCAGGACGCACGCAGCATTTGGATTTTTAATCAAGAGCTGAGAGAGGACTGTCAAAGGTGAGGATCGGACTTTGCTGGTATAATGTTCATTGTCAGAGTGTAATAAGAGTTTGGACATGCGTAAAGCGGCGACTTGGATGTTTACCTCACTGAGGTGAACTGTTTAGAGAAGTCGGTCGGAGCACGCAAATTGCGCAAAAGGGATTACGCTGCGTTTACTGGAATTGACCGTGGAGGCTCATGCTCTAGGGCAGATTACACACACACTAAGTTTCCCTGAAATGGCTTCAACTTAACTCTGGCATTTTATTCAAAGTGGTAGTCAAAACTAAGAGCGGAATAATAAAAGCTGGCTGGAGCCCAGATTTTCATCACCAGATGCGTTTGAGACCAGATTTAGAAAAAAGTTTCCAACAAAGCTGTATGAGTGTTGCATTGACCCTTGTGTTACTTTAGAACTTTTAAACTGATTTTTCCCTCTGTTTTCTTCCCCTTCTTCAGGCATTTGATCTCCAGACAGACTGAGATCTGACCTCTTCTTGCCCGCCCAGTCAACATCTGTTCTTCTGTGTTGCACCCAGTGCTCCCCAGGCTGCCTACAGGGAGGGCACAGCGCCATGGTAACTCACAGCAAGTTCAACTCCGCAATGAGCAGCAGCCACTTGGACTCCAACATGCGGCTGCCTTACCATTACAAGACTTTCACCTCAAGGACGCAGTACCAGATGGTCCTCGCAACGCTGCACAAGCTTCAGGAAAGTGGCTTCTACTGGAGCACCATCACCGGTAAGGAGGCCAATGCCCTGCTGGCAGCTGAGACCACTGGTACCTTCCTCATCCGGGACAGCTCTGACAACCGGCATCTGTTCACCCTCAGTGTCAAGACGGCGTCGGGCACCAAAAACCTGCGCATCCAATGTGACAAAGACTCATTTTACCTCCAAACAGACCCTAAGAACATCAACTCTGTTCCGCACTTTGACTGTGTCCTTAAGCTGGTTCATTACTACATGCCTCAAAGCAAAGGGAACACTGTCTACTACATCAACTCTGGAGGGGAGAAAATCCCTCTGGAGCTCATCAAACCTCTCTCCTGTAGCTTGTCTACCTTGCAGCACCTGTGCAGGAAAACAGTCAATGGCCATTTGGACATTTCTTCAAAAAGAGACCAGCTTCCTCACCACCTCAAAGACTTCCTCCAGGAGTATGATGCTCCTATCTAAAGTTGTGGACAGATGCTCTTGAAGGGGCAAAGACTTTAGAGTGAAGAAGATACGGATTCTGCCAGCACAGCTGCATGAGGACGCACACTGCGTCAGGGGAGTAAAAATGCAGCAGAGAGGACAGAATCAAGCCCTGTTACAAGATTGTGACTAGGAGTCGATTTGTCCTGATGAAATGCAAGGAGTTCTCACTGAAATGGTGTCATCGGTGTCCTAAAGTAAAAAAAAAAAGATAAAGAGACACTGAATTTCAAAGGTCCTGAGAAAGAAAGCAGTGCTGCAACGTGATGATTTAAAAAGAAAGACTACCCCGTCCTGCTCTTCCTCACTGATGACGTACAACTCACTAAAAACTGAAGTGAGGCTCACAGTCAGCTGTCTACAGTGTGGTGACACACTGTTCCCTTTGCTGCTGCTGCTAACCAACATGCTATTAGGCTGTGGAGCTCACACACGCAAGCCTTAGAAGTCCATCCATTAATTACAGCTGGACTGGCTCTTATGATCAGACTGGCTTCTTTTTATTGGGTGATAATCTTGGACATCTTTCTTGAATCTCGGGTTCTCCAGCCAAATGTTCCCTGGAAATTCACAGAAAATGAAAATTTAGAGTGCATATAAGTGGACAATGATGGCCTTCTGTATGGCTGCCTTTGTTCAGCAGCCTGAAGGTGAAAGAGCTGAATGCTGTAATATGACATGTAAAAACTGTTTAAGAAGTTTAGAGCAAGGATGTTTTGGTTTTGTTTTTTCTTTTCTTTTTTTGTTATGTTGATTAAGAGGAAGGTTTTATGCCAAATTTGCCAGACAACAGTGTGTTGAAAGACCAACATGACTGAATTCTAGAGGATCTTATTTGAGAAAGAAGTACTACTTCTGCGTTATGCCAAATTAGACTCAGCCCTTCCATGGCTTCAGTAGTGAGCAGCTACATCCTAAGAGATGTGGTTGCATTTGTGGCACAAACGGATCCATCAGTGACTGCAAATGAATGTATTACATACGGTATCTGTCTCTTCTTAGTACGGAGAGCTGTCTAAACCTACCCTAACGTCCTTAAAACGATGTTTACATAGTGAAATGGTAAACTGTTTTTGTTCTATCTTTTATAAAGATGTATTTTTGCCAGCGGAAACACATGCTGGAAGTAGGTGGACTGATACGACTTTGCACTTATTTATATTTGTATAAGCATTTCATTAATTTATAATAAAAAGTGCTATTTTTGTATGAAATGACATCATGTTGTGTGTTGTGCTTTTTCACAAGCAGAAATGTATTTAGAGCATGATTTCACTGACTAGTACTTTTATTCCTCAGCTACCTGTGAAACAGGTTTACATCATTTATTTTAGTAAACGTACGACAGAGGCCATGCTCACATGTTCGTGAGCGTCATGATTTTCCCCTCACATTTACTCTGTGTTACCTTTAACCCAGATGGGAAACCACGTTTTTATATGACTACGGGTTTTTTTTTTTTTGCTTTTTTTTTTTAGAGACACAACAGGAACATATCTCAAATCACCATCATAGATCAAGCGTTTTAAAATTTCCCCTTAAATGATTAGTTTCCTGTGAAGACAGTGCAAACTTAGATATGGTTCCAAACATAAGATAACTCTTGTTCTTATTTCCTACCAAAAAGAAAAAGAAAGAAAAAGAAACAAGTAGCTGCTCCTGACAAAATACATGTGAAATCTGATCTAATAATGTTCTTTTTCTAGAGAAGCACAGCCCTTGTTCTCAGTGACTCACTAGTTTCTTTGTAGGTGTTGGTGTGACCTAACAGGTTTACACATGCAAGCATCACCAACAGTGCAGAGGCGGCCTGTTCAGATTCAAAGTGATGTTTAGTTTCCTGCAGACAGTCAATGAGGTGCAAATATGTCAACATATGTATCCAGACAGACGGTATGTTCCCTCTTGTACGTAGTGCACTTTTCTAGTTACGAAACCACTGACAAACCAGTTCCCTGGTACAGCAGATGCCTAAGTTTAACTCGAGATTTTCCCTGCGGTTCCAGCGTATTTGGATCTCTGTTAGCAGGCAATCTTTATTTAAAAAGGAAACACTTCATGGTGGGCTGCACGGTGGTTGGCACCGTTGCCTCCCAGCTTAGAAGGGTCCACTTTCAAAACCCGGCAGGGGCCTTTCTGCGCGTAGGTCTTATACGGGTACCATGTTTTCACCCCGCAGTCCAAACACAGGCAACGTGGTGATTCTAAAATTCACATAAGAGTGAGAGAATATACCATCGTTACCAGAATAGAAAGGTGCAGGTAGAAATGATGATTTATGCTTTATGGTGCTCTCCCAATTGCGGTACCTTCTTCGATGGCTCGTATGTGAGTGAAGTAAAAAGAAAAAAAACCCTAAACAATACGTGGTAGGACAACTGCAAACAAATCTCAGTGTGATGCTCACAAATTCTTTTACTGGGGTTATTATTGTTTTTATTGTGACCTCAGGGAACCCCCACCTCCCCTCCCCCACCTCTACAACATCCCTACAGCAGCATGATGGATGAACTGGTTCCCGCTACAACAGCGTAATTACAGGAAAGGACTTCTGCTTCACCTGCTTCCATGGAAATGCACAGGTTTGCTCCACAAATAGGACTCTGTGGAGACATTTCACAGAAAAAAAAACCCTCTCTGGCATGCTTTGTGCTGTATGAAATAGTTTGGAACAATTTCTATTTTTCTCAGTAATATGCTGATAGCAGAAGAATGAAGTTTCATAAAAAAACAAAAAACAAACAAAAAAAAAACTGACTCTAATAATATCTCTGAAATAAAACAAAAAAAACCCCAAACCTTCAGGACTTTTTTTGGAAACAACTGACTTCTTCTCTTATCCTGTTCCAAATAAGGTTTAAAAGCAGTTATTCATTTTGGAAATGCTCTAAATCACTTTTATAGTATCTGTTTTGTTTCAAAGTGGTAAGTGTATAATGATGTTGGGTGTGTGTTCAGCACCATTGGAGTGTGTTGATACCAAATAAGTGCAGGCTTCTGCAAAACTGCATTTTAGTTTCCCAGTAAGTAGAGCTCCATGTATACACAATACAGAAGAGAGGAGAGAGAGGAAGAACGAAGCATAAACGTGAACGATTCAATCTACTGTGTCCGCACTGTTTTATGTGATGGTGATTTGTGTTTCCAGATAGTAATGAACAAGAATCAGCAAGTTCATAAATGCACTGATGCGTGTCAGACTGTAAAACGCTCCGGGCATGAAATTAGTGTGACCATCTGTGGAGGACTGCTATATAAAGTGCAAAGTGGTGGTTTGTTGTTTGGGAGAAATTCTCTGGTAGTTTCTGGTCACGTGATTCTACAGAACTGCTCTGAAGACTCCTGCCGGTGCTTACACCAGACATAAATTTGTCATCATAGCACGCCCCCAAGCCGCCGCTGCATCTGAAGCAGCAATCTGAAACAATTACATCTCTCTGGTTTTTCTCAGGAAGTACATGTCCTCTGCAGCTGCAATCATAACTATTTCAAAGCTGATGCAAAACGTACAACAGATGAGAGAAAAGAGGTTAAATAAAGGGCATTAGGAGCCCTTTGAGACGTCAGTGCTTTTTTGTTGAAAAAAATAAAGTCAGTGACTTCCATTTAAGCAGCTCACATGTTTCAGGGTGACGTTGCACTCACATTACCTTTTGCCTTTGTTCCTTGTATGACTATATTGTTACTTTTACGGTGGTGTCTCATCTATGCTGGTGCTGGAACAACGAGGCTGTGTCTTCATGAAAAAAGTTTTTTTTTTCCTGCTTCCTTATTTTATGTAGAAAAGAAGCTACTGAGTCCCAGAGCTCAGCCAGACCGACTTATTATAACTCAGTGATGTGTTTATTGTCATGTAAAATTGATAGTAAATGTTATCAGCAGGCTAGGAAAAAACAAAACAGAACACCTTGGTTGTAATTACAAGTACAAGTACTTCTGGCTTTAATCTATCTGATTATATGAGGACTTCCACTGAAATACAACTGAGATTGATGTAAGTTCATTGTAATTTATTTCTGCTTCCCCCAAAAAGCCAAACAAAAAAAAGAAAAAGACAGCTTTAAATTGCCCTCTGTATAAGTAGATGTTACCACCTGGAAAGTCAAAGTTGAAAAGTCAAACTGAAAATACAATGAAGCCAGCAAACAGGTTTAAGCAAAAATAAAACGAGGTGGCGATGAAGTGGTTTTACTAAGAACACTGTGTACCCTTCTGTGTAGGCCTGAGGGAAGTCTAATCAAGCAATAAAAGTAAAACCCCTGTGCATCAATGTGTGGAGGATTAGAGCACTGGTGCTTCAGACAGCCAAAAAGCTGTCTGGTCTAGTTTAGAGAGAAAAAAAAAAAACAACAAAAAAAAAACAAGGAGATAATGAAGTGGTTTGCTCCACATACTGTGACTTGTCAAAGCATTTCCCAGGAAAAAAAAAAAAAAAAAAAAGGTTCTGGCATGCAATGTACCCTATTGTGACAGTGGGACTGCAGTGCATATAATACATCAAATAGTAAAGTGACGTGTCCTAGTTCTAACATGTCAGAAAGGTCTATATTTTTTTCTAAAAATGAGCCATAAAGCATTGAGGACTAGCCTAGCATAAACATGTGGTAGAATTTAATGTTTTCCATTCAGGAGCTGTGCAAATTGATTTCATGTGTGAAAGGATTTTTTTTTTTTTCATAAAGCAAATGTTCATCTAAGGTTCAACACAACAACTTTAAAGTGCCTCTGGGACTGTGATGGCTGAGTTTAGAGAACTGATATAATTTCACTCATCTTCTCAGATGAGGTGAACTACTGAGAAACAAATGTTCTTCTGGTAATTGCTATTGTATGTGAACTGTTTCTGTTAATTCACAACGTAAAGAAAAAGGAAGTGTTTATTCAGAATTAACCAGCACAGTTTTTCTACCAGTCAGAGCGGTTTTCTGGAAGATCAGGGAAGTAGGACTTTATTATTTGGAATTTATCCTCATAATTATGGGTTTGTGTTTCGTGTTTTATTATGAAGGTTGTTTTTTTTTTTTCTTTTTGTTTTACTTCCGGGGTTTTTTCCTCCTCATCATGTATTATGTATGTATGTATGTGTGAGAGAGGTGCTGTAGTCCCTTGACCTCATCTGCCAGGGCTCGTGGTTTTTGGCTTTCTTCTCCCAGCTCATCATCAGATGGTCTGTTCTACCATGTGGTACCACTCAGGCCAAGTCTCAAGTACTTTATCCGAAGAGTAGTCACAGTCTCAGTTCATGATAGCTTGTTTCTTGTTGTCCTCTTGGAATTCTGTACCGGATCAGCCAGCCTGTGTCACCAGTTCACGTTGGGACAGTTGCTCTGTGCCGCAACCATCCACCAGCCATAAACCCACCACAGTCGGGCAACAGAAAGGTCTGCCCAGCACCCCCAATTTAGAAAGTCATTCCTCAAAGTAAATGTATCACTTTCCATTTTACCTTTCTGCCTTCAGTCCTCTGTTGGATCCTGCTTGAAAAATTAAACAAAACCTTAACATCATCATCTAAAAGTATACAGTATGTTGATTTCTTTTTCTAGAGCCCTTGACTACGTTGTGGAGAAATGGTGAAAGCCTGATTCCCGCTCATCTTTCCAGTCTCTCAGTCTGTTTACAATCCAGCTGGTTGCCATGGAGCTGGAGTCAATGTGCTCCAGATGCCAGATACGCGAACCAACCAGGGAGAAGCTGTGAGTCATCAGAACCCGCATTTCCCTCCCTCCAAGAGTCTTCTCCTTCTATCTGATCTTCAGATTTACCATTAGCTCTCCAGTCCCCAGTGCTCTGCCTCATCGTCTATGGCAGTTACACAATGTCTTCACACCTTTATCTTCAGGTTTTTCTTTGAACTTGAGTTCTTTGCCACTGCAGCAGCTTTCAGCACAATGTTGTTACCCTTGATCTGCGTTACTTCGTGGAAGAGGCCTTCGATGTGGAGCGGTGAAAAAAAAACAAGCCCAAAGTAGGATGTGAGAATGCTGCAGAGTTAGCTCACATGTGTCACAGATCTCTTAGCTGGAGGACAAAAGTGCATAAGAAACAACACAATGCATAAATAAACTTTTACCTTCATGAATCATGCTGCATGATATTGACATGTGTTACTAATATTCATACACTCATGCCTGCAGTGAGTTCTGCAGACATTATAAGCACCTTTTTTTTTTACAAGCTTATTATATAATATCAGTCAAAGCTGGGCATATTTTTTAGTTTGAGGAATTTACAGCTGACGCAGTATATTGAACCACATTCAGTTTTATAATTATAGCCACCTCTTATCTTTGCAGAAGTCATAATTTTGCTTGTGTACTAATGTAGAAATGGTACTATGGCTGCTGTTGCACACCTGCAGAAAACCACAATTAGGCAGTGTCAAAGTGTTCCTCCACAAACCCACATGTGAGATACTGAGAGCCAGCAGGTGTTTGTGCTAATGTGCTACGCTAGTCTGCAGGTGCAAAAACAACCATCATTTACACATAATACAATTCATGTGTTTGGTTTTGCTTTTATTTAACTAAAGTAGTCATAGAAACAGTGCCACTTCACGTAAGTCAATAATGCTTTTTCTTTCTCTTCTGCATTCACGGAAAATAAGGCACAGCTAAGCTGTAACTGCCATGAAAGTACTAAAATGTAAACAATGTCAGCTGCGAGAAATCCTTAACAGTCGTCTTTCAATGCTGGGAAACACCCTCTGAGTCACTGCTGCAACTCATGAAGCAGCCTATGTGGCAGCACGCTTACCCAGACCAAAATGACATATCACTGATGAATGCTTACAATGCAAGATACTTCATCACGCCGTGAAAGAGCAGCCTTCATTAAAAGCAGAACAAGAGAACACATGCACCTCAGGGGCAGCAAGAAAATGTATTCCTAACTCAAATAACAGAGAGCAGACCATGAACGACGGAAAATACAAGACTTCTATTGAGCACTCGGGTTTGGTGATACCCGACTCACTTCCTGATCATCTTATCTGATGGGGAAATGCTTCAAACGCCCAACATGACTTCACTGCCCTTTTTAAAAACTAATTTGCAATATGCTCTCTATCTCTCTATGTTGCGGTGTGTTTCATGCACATTTTATTTTGTTAGGGTACATGAGAGATTTACGGATGACAACATTGTGCAATGTTTGTTCTATAAATATTCCACTCATTGTTATGACAGGTTGTACGGTCTCCTGGTAACTGTGACTGTCGTTTATTGGAACAGGGCGCGTCTTTGTCACGTCAGGAGGCTTGTTCTCTCTTTCACTGTGACGTAATTGGTGCCTGTGGTACAGCAGTGACAGTACTCCGCCCACCCACATGCACGGCACAAGTTGCTTTCTCCATAGTAACCAGATGTGTATTGTGTGTAGAGACGGTACAAGTCGAGCACAGCTGCTGCTGACATAGAGAATTCATGGGATTTTGGGTTTAATGCTAGTGCGTCTATAAATAATGTTTAAAGAGAGAAGGGAAGTTCGGTGAACTTCTTGTTATTCTTTGGCAACAACTTTTGTGTGCCCAAAATATTAGACAAAGTTATGCCAGACAGCAGTTTTAGGTGTTGGCCCATTAAGACATAATGAAACGTGTGTTTATGGCAGTAAAGGTTGGTTCAAGTTTGAACAGGTTAAATAAAGAAGGAACTTCCTCCTTCTTTTGAAGCTACAGTTTTTGTTATAGAGTTTCCAAAAAGCAGTAAAAACACTTCCAATAATTCTACAAGGATTTCCTCTAAGTTTTTTTTAAATAGCTATATTAACTCGGAAAAAAAAAAAAAAAAAGAAAATCCCAAAAAACAAAAACAAAATAACAGTTCCTGTAAGTGTGATTTTTTTCCCCCACCACCAACATAGTCCAAAAGGAGAACAAAACCCACAGCTGTCTGTCTGCTGGTTGTGTACCATATGAAGCAGAAAGCAGCAGCTGGCAGACGTACAAGCGTCACAGGTTACGATCGATTTGTGCCTCAGGAATTTCCTCTGAACTTGTTTCTCTCTAAATGCAGTAAAGGCTTGTTCCAGGTTATTAGATAGTTATGTACGCTGTGTTCTCTGCTCCTGAATACAGTATGTTTATTAGTCTAGTCAGATGTGACACATCCGTATGGCCTTAATAGTTTGCATAGCTTTCATGTGTGCACGCCATTCATGATCACTGCAGAATTTCTCAATGTGTTTGGTTCATGTGTGACTCAACCAAAGAGCTATTTTGAAATACATTCGTGCCCCATTCCAGTGGACTGAAGGAAAAAGTCTGAGGACTGTAGATGTTTCCATTTATGTGAAGTCACTCTCACTTACAATGTTCCTGCTGGCAATTCAGAATATCAGCAAATCCTCTCCTGAAAGTATAAGGCAGATGCCTGCAGGTTTTCAAGCTGACCAGACAGTTTCACTATATCTGGTGACTGGGCTGAATGCCTGCCCTTTCCTGGTACTGCATGGAACTATTATCACTATCTCTGTATATGGCATGTAATAAAAAGACAGCAGCATTCAAAGTAAATTTTACTCTGAAACGGACACCTGTGAATGTTCTACCTCTCACATAACTGGGCTCTTATCAGAGTGTTCCTGCTAAAACTATCTGACCCTCAACCTTCCCGATAAAAGTGAGAGCTGGTGAAGCGCTCATTGGCATGACCATTCTAGCGCTGTTATAAGTAATCAGCTGCCCATTTAGAGCCACAAATCCATTTCAATTCCTAAAAATGTCTCAGACCAAGGTGTCTGACTAATTTCATGTGTTATTATGCATATAAGATCATGATTCCCTCGTTATGTAATTTTGAACCCCATGCAGCAGAAACTTGGTGGAAGAATGAAAACTCACAAAGTGCATGAAAGCACTTGCAGCATTTGACTTTAGCATGACTTCGGCAGGAATTTTGGTGCAGTAAGTTGCAACATAATACATATGATGGCATTTAGAGAAACAGTCACTCGAGAGAATGACCACATGTGTGCTATCATGCACACGATGTACAGTACGTATGTGCAAGCCTTTCCTGTTACAGGGTAATGAAGTAAACAGGAAAATAAAAATCATGTATGACTAAAATTCTAGTACCTTATGTGAAATGTCATGTAAACAGTGCAAACACACAAAGATAGATGGCACGATTTTGACATTTTAAAGGATGATTTAGAGAGTTCTTTCCATCAGTAACATGCATCACAAGAGAACTCAACAAAGAATGGAAACACAGAGGAAATTGCGGTCCATAAATAGAAACAATGGAGGTCCTGTTTTGATAAACGCTCTTGTGTGTAGTGACTGAGCAGAGGTCAAATTTGATAAACCGATACTATTTTATTAAAAAGTTGTACATCATTGTTTTGTATGAAGCAGCCTTGTTTTGTACCTGCTTCATGAAGGTTGAGGGGTTGGATTGTAAAAAAGAAAAAAGAAAAGAAAAAAGCCTTCATGTGGAATTTGCTGCTGGGCTTTTGCACACAAGATTAGCTCTTTCTTTTTTTTTTTAACCACAAAAAGTAAGAACAAAGGTATATGCCGACGAAACAGAAAGCACACAGTTGTGTTTTCTAATATCTTTTGGAAAATCCAATACGCCCACGCTTAAGTTAGCAAACAAATCAATTAACTTCATGAGAAAATTCCTGTCAGAGCTTCAGAGACTGAAGGTACAGTATATCAGATAAAATCATTTCCAACCTCCACTGGGTTGTACACTGAGGACACTCAGACCTCTCCTGCCAGAAGAAACACTGCATGGAGAACGGTTCAAATACAAATACAGCTCCGGCCACTTCCATGGAAATGCAGGCGTAGCGAGTATGGAACTGTAGTCCAAAACTGTTTCCTTTGTGGCAGAATGCCACATGAGAGACAAACGCTGGCTCAAAGAGTTTCCAGCAGTTTACTGGTTCTCACAGCTAAAGTTCAAAAGTTCTATTTGTAAAGGTCACTATTAGCGCCTGACTGGCTTATAAAGGAAACAGAAACGTTCAATTGGTCACTCTTTTTTTGATTTGAAAGCTAACAACAATATTAGAAGATGTTTGCTTTTTGGGCCTTCTGCCAGGAAGTCTTTCAGGGGAGATAAAGGCTGCCAGAGTGGACCTGAATAATAGACCGCATGGGATAAATGGATTCAAAGCACAGGGGTTGGGCTTTTTTTCTGCCTGAAACCATTTTATTTCTTAACAGCTGATTCCCACATGAATTTGTGTAATTCAGCCTTCAGTTTATAATGCCATCATGTATGGTTTTATAACTTCTTTTCAAATAATGACTCCCTCCTGTAGATTTTAACCTCATGGCTGAGGTTGAGTGAAACTGATACATCCTGATGGAACTGCGAGTGGTGGAACTTCATGAATGAGCAACCATTTGAATGTTATGAATATAAGCTTCTAAGAATATATTCCCATTTGGAGAGGAAAATGGGCTACACAGGAACGATTTTAAGTACTTATCATTATCTAAAGAATAAGATTGCCATAGTGGAGATGAATATATGTTGAGTTGTGCAATGTGTATTAGTAAACGAACCCCAAATACCCTTCATGTGATTCCTCTAGAGCAACAGTACTAATCACAGTTAAACTGGACTGACTCACTGCTTTGGAAACAGCAAGATCCTGCATGAGGAAATTCCAAAATGTTGCTAAGTTGCAAAATGTTTCCAAGTAACAAACTAAGAAAAAAGTTTTTTTAAGGAAGTTCAGCAATATGTGTTGAATATTTAAACATCACTGGCCGCTCTTTATGTATCTGTGGTGGTAAATAAATACGCAGTTTGGAAAGAATTAGCTCACAGGTCAGCGGAGGACAGGAAACACACAGACGGACTCTTTTTTTCTTATATTTAACAGGGCTGACTCATGTACATAATATCTGAAGGTTTGGAGAAGGCAGAAGCTTAGATTTAACATATTCTCGTCCTTTCTGACTGGCAGATTTTGTGGAAGTTGTCATGTTCCACCATAATTAAAGTCATTATCATAATAGCATAATTAGCTTGCATTGTGATGTTTGTGGTGGTTTCCAGCTGGTTTCATCCATATTTACCAAAAGATAAATGCTGCAGAATTCAGGTGTTTGGCCACCCTTATCAAAAATTCTATTATGCTTTCTGAGCGATGTGCTTTCTGTAGTCAGATGAGAATCCTGATGCCTTTTGGGGAGATTTTCCATCATTCTTCTTGCAAAAGTCGTCTCTTTCTGTGGGATTCTTGGCTGTCTTCCAAGCACTGGTCTTTAGAAGACTGTCTGCTTATCTTCAGGATAAAACCTTTAACTTGAACATCCTAATGCAGGTCATATTTTGATTGAGGCTATTGTCTTTTCATCATTTTTCCCCCCCAATAAATGGTGTGAAATAACTGGCATGTAGCACTTCACTATCCCCTTTGTGACTTGTTAAAGCCTAAAGCATGATCAATGCACCTGCACTCTTTCTTTTCCACATCTTCAGCCCACAGGACCTGTTTCCAAAATACATCTGGCAGAGTAAAGAATCAGAGTATACTTAAAGTTTTCATGTTCTTGCATCTTATTCCATAATAATAGTAATGATAGTGAATAAACCCCAGCAGCCCTAGCTAGTAGTTCCAGTATCCCACCCATAGTTGGTTTCTGGTAGTAAGTTGGAACATTCTTGCTTTACCTTCGGTACCACAAGTTAGCTTCTTTAGCTTATGTCATGCCAAGCAACATTACCTTACATTGATTCTGATTAAATCTATCCATCTACTGTATCTTTGTTTTAGATTTTGTGTCGGCGTTGACATCGTTGCCTCAAGGCTCGATGCTTGGACCCTTCCCCTTTGCCATATGCACCACCTCTCTGGTCCAGATTATTTAGTCACGTGGCTTCTCATGTCACTGCTTTGCAGATGATACACAACTCTACCTGCCATTCCCACTGGACGACCCCACAATCCCTCCAACCACAACACAAACATAAATACTGCCTGCACTGCTGTCACCAGTTATTCTTCTATTACCATGATGCTTTGGTCTGTGTCGCTTTTCACTCTACAATATACAAAAAATGAGACCTTACCTGACATGCAACACAACTCCTGGTACAGGTCATTGTTATATCTCGCCTTGATAACTGCATTCCTCTCCTAGCGGGCCTTCCAGTCTGCCCAATAAAACCTCTACAAAAGTTCCAGAGGCAGCAATGTGTCTGGCTTTTAATCAAACAGGAACGGGCCCGTGTTACACTTCTGTTCATGGAGCTATACTGGTTACCTGTGGCCCATTGGTCGAAAGCATGTGGACTTGTATCGCCACTGATTAAAAGCCACTTTGGCCCCCAGTTGTTGGCATAGTGAGGGGTTAGCTGCCACTGGCTGGAAATGACCTCCATATGAGCCACCTTAGCTGCCAGACCCTCAAAGGCCTCCCCAGAACTGGTCACGGCAGCCTCTGAAAATATTCTGAGTTCACAAGTAAAATTTACTAAGCACTTTGTAGCTAAAGTAATAACAGCTGAACAAGACTGCACTGTAACCATCACTCATAAAGCCATGCCCTTAATTCCTCAATTTTGGGCTTCATATAATTTGACCAAAATCCATCCATGGGATCCAAAGCCATTTACTATACCAGGCTGAAGATATGTTTATTTTATCGCAAAGTTGGACATTTTAGCATGGGGGTCAAAAGAAAATGTTTTGCCTTTGGATCTTGCCACTAGTGGTCATTTAAGGAACGACATGTTATGCCACCTTGATGACAATTTAGCAAGCCGGACACATGTTGGAAAAATAAGTGTAAAACTGGTTAGGAACTTCTTTTTTTTTTTTTTCTTAAGTTCATTCAGTGTTTGGAGAAGGTGTGACTGCTGAAGTGCGTACATACTTTACCAAAGAAATGATTGCGTGCAAGGACATAGGACACATACTTGGCCCTTCTTTGACAATTGTTCCCCTCTTGGTGGCCCCCTTTTCTTTTCTGTTTTCTTTTCTTCTTTTTTTTTTTGTGAGAAATCTTTGATCTGCCACTGATCTCACTTGAAATGTAAAAAAGAAGGAAAGAATGTCATTAGCCTTTTAACTGTTTTTGTGGTTAGGTGGGTTGGAGGTGGAAGGAGGGGTGTTGGGTGGTGACGTTGGTACACCACTGTATGCTGTCTCCTGACACCTCGGACACACAAAACCATTTCTTGCTGTGCCTCATTCAGGAATCAGCTTACATACAGTGTAAATGTGGCTTTATTAGAACAGTTATCAGTGTTCAAAATGGATTTGTGGCTATAAATGGGCAACTGATTACTTATCGCAGCACTAGAATGGTCTTAACCAGCGCAGCCAGATGCCTCATAAAACCTTTGAATGAATAAGAGTGACTATCACAGTCTGTTCCTGTTGGCTGAGTCACTGTGTACACACTAGTGACTGTAAGCTGAGATAGATCACTATTCCCATCATCCACACACACTCATATCCTGCCAGGACGCATTTTATATTTCTAGAAAAATATTTTGGGTTGAAAAAACTAATTCTATCACTTTTCGGTTCATTAATATTTTCTAATCCTTGGCTACAATGACTCTGTGTTGTGAGTATTGCAATTAGGACGGGAACAAATGTAACACTTGCAACATCAGCCTAGATAATAAGAAAAAAACAAAACACCACACACACGCTACAAACAGCATCTGCTAATACGTCTCGTAATAAAGATGCTAAAGATGCTGTACAGCACACACTTGCAAAATACCTTTAACCAGAAATACGCAGTTGCTCAATTTACTTATGAGGAAGTGCAGGAATAGTTCTGCATGGGGCCAGGGTTAAATGATGATTGAGTGACGCAGAAATAGTCACGACATTTGCATGTTTTGCATGTGTTGGGTTTTGAAACCTTTTGAGAGCTTTTTGACACTGACGAAGGAGAAACGGGTGATTTCTTTTCCAGCTGATGTGATGAAAGAGGTCTAAAATGTTCTGCAGCAGTCACACAGCGTTGAGGTAGCAGCCATTAACTGGAAATGGACAATCATGATAAGATGAACCTGCTGCTTATCATTTCCCTTCTGATAAATGGAGTCATTTTGTCAAAACAGAGGTTTTATCTCTTCTTAATGAAGTAGAATGTAGCAAATGAAGCTGGGTGTCACTGTGTGATGAGTTCATTTTTTTGTGGTAATGTCATGTGGTCCAGAAATTATACTGTATTATCTGGACAGGTGTAGAAATATGAGGACGTGGAATATTAAACTGCCTCAATTCTTTGCGAAATAGCCCAAAAAATAAAAGTCACACAAGTTATTTTTTTTTAAAAAAGTACACACATATATAAATTATGGATGTGGAGGACCAGAAAGCTGTGAAGTCGTTCTTTGTGAACGATGAGCAGCTTGTTTGATGAATGAAACAAGACGTCATATGAATGAGAAAATGACTACCTCAGACAGAAGAATGGGAGGAGAAGAGGGAGGGGAAAGAGGGGAGGGGAGTCGCTGTCTTAGTAACAATTCAAGGAATTGAATCGTGGCCTCTGAGAAGTGTGACTCATTCTGTTGCAGATCAGGGAACCCTTTAGATGTTGCTCACAAGTTGCGTGACTTGAGCAAATCCAACCACATTTTATGTAAAACGATCACACTCCTCCTAACCTGCCACTTGTTCCCTTTTCAAATTCTCAAAATTGACACCAACCAAGCGTGCCTGTGACAGCCCCCTCCATCTGCCCCCACGCACCCACTTCTCTATTATCACAGTTTTGCTTTACTCTAAAAGCTCACACAGGTGATTGACACATTTCAAGTTTCAAGAAAGAAGTCGGTTTCTTACACACCAGCTTCCCCTAACAGAAGCGTTCACTGTTCTGTCAGCATGAATTACTGGATTTGCGTTATTTTACACACATTAAAGAGTTCGAATTTTGTATTTGTCAACCCAAGAAAGGACAAATGCATCCAGCTAATATCTGAGTCATCCATGTGGAATCTGTTTGTGTAAGAACCTGGCAGACTTCAAGTGCTTTTTGTCATCTTTAAACATGCAGTTATTTCTAATAAACTGTGGTGCTGAAACGGAAAACTCATGTCTTAACCTCTGTTTCGCGGTACATAAGATATGATCCCACCCAACCCCCAGCTGTTTTACATCGTAGCAGTGATAGGAAGTGATACCGCCTGGGACCCCTGTGTCTCAGCTGTAGTAATCACAGAACCCCAGGCCCACCCCTGTCAGACAAGTTTCCTATAAACTCTATGTCTTTTACCACAAAACGTCATGTCTTCTCAGATAAGAAAAAAGCCAAAGCAGCATCCAGTCAGATTGAATGATTCCATTCTATTGTGCTGAGGTGGGCTCCGTTGCTATGAATAATCACAGTTCTTGTAAGAGCGTAAAGATTTCACTGAGGTGGTCCAGAGTGTGATGGAAACAGGAACTCACACAGTTTGACTAATTTTGGATTTTAAAGATTAAATATATTGTCCCCCACTGCTGACTAAATCACTAAATATAGAACTATATGTCATGACATAAACTGAAAATGCATTATACCTTTATGGAATTTTGAATCAACTTCATTCCAGTCATGACCTTCTTTCACTCCTTTTTTTTTGATATCTTAATGATTTGGTCACACTTAAAGTGACACCTATGCATCATTCATACAATATACAGTATAAAATCAAAGTAATAGTATCATACTGAGTTGAACATCTTATGTGAGTGTGTGTGTGTGTGTGCGTGCGTGTGTGCGTGTGTGTAGGTGAGTGTGTGTGTGTGTGTGTGTGGTGGGGGAGGCAGTCAACTGTACAGAAGACACAAAGGAAACAGCGAGAGAGAGATAGAGCAAGATAAACTCAGACACACACGGCAAATTGTGGGAAGTGAGATCGAAACGCTTGAAGCTTTGGACTTCAAAGCTGGAAACCTCATATGTTTATGTTAATCTGACTCAGGTGAGTTTTGTCAAACGGCCCGCTCCTTGTTTCCTGGAAGAGAGTGTCTCAAAACTTTTTTTTTTTTTGTCTTTCTCTCTGCACTTCAGATAAGCAGAAAAGCTGAGCTTCCCATAAACCAAAGACTTTCAACCTTACAAGACCACTTAACTGGTGAAACGAAACAAGGCAGTGGAAAAGCTCTGTTTTAGTTTACAAAAAAATTCAAATAAAAAAAGAAGTATCTTTAACTTTTATTGTAGTCAGGGAAAGATAAGTCTTTGTATTTGATGATCTCAATTCTTTTTTTTCACATGTTCTTCCTGATGTGGACTTCCTGGAAATCAGATTGATAACCTTATTTGGATGTCAAATAATACTGGTGGCATTCAAATCTCCTTTATTTCCAGTAATGCAGATGAAAAACAGGGAAATGCCTTGTTACACACTGCACATCACATTAATGTTCTTTCCTGTCATTAGCGTTGGTATGTAAAACGTTCCCATCACTGGCATGGATTTCTTCTAATTGATTTTATTTTCCACTCAAAATTAATAATAATAATAATTATTATTTTTAAACATAAAATTTGTGTAAGAAAAGCTTATGATGAGTAAGAATGGTTCATAAAGCTTCTCAATAAGGCAGAAAACAACAGGTTAGCTGTTTGGGAATGGGTGACATATTATGTTTGACATAGATAAAGAGTGAAGACAACCTTGGGTCTAAAGATAGGCAGTTAGGAGCCAAAATGACGTAAATAAATGCAGTTTTCAGTTAGAATGTAAAATGTGCTTGGAGCAAAATGGCAATTAATGTTAAGACTTTGGACAATGACTCAAAAATGTGATTCCACTTTACTGACGGGCTTTATGCATTGAGCATCTTCAGACAAACCAAGGTAACTTTGACTTTGTATGCATGCAAATAGTATAGAAAAAAGGACGCCCATATATGAATCACCATCCGGTGATTGCTATCTTGTTATACAGTCCATACAATTTGAGTACCAATGTCATGCAAATTATTGTCAGTGTACCCAAAAGATGGAGAGTTCATGACCTCTGCTTCCAACGAACTGGATCTTTTTTTTTGCAAATAAGACAAGTTTTAAAAACAGAAGACATGAACTGCTTTTGTGTCTCATGAGAGTCGTAGCCACATCTGTTCACAGGGTAGCAGCAACCAAACAGAGGTGCTTGTACAAACAATCCTTTTTTATACGCAATTTTGTGCACATATAAAGTTAAAATGACTTCACTTTGACTGTGGGACAAACTATTTTGACGTTGTTGTGTTGTTGCTTGTGCTAACATTAATTACTCCAAACACAGAGTCCATTCTGATTAAAAGTGCCTAGATTCACATGGTTTTAGTCATGAACTGACCATCTAATAACAGACGTAGCACCGTTCCCTTATACAGAACAACATGCCAGCTTCTGGAAAATCGGTAGGAATGTTCCACTTACATGAGTACTTAAAGTTTTGTGATATTTCCCAAAAACCACAAAAATGTAGCCAATAACAAAAGGAAAAAAAAAACTATTACTTGCATGTCAGAATGTCTCATGTTTAATTTAAATAAAGATTGTCATACAATGGTCAACATTTTATCCAGACAAATAGACCTCTGTGGTGATTAATGTGCATTTCACTAAGTGGAGATGTATTTAGTTGCAGATGCAGACAACAGGCTCCTTGACTACTGCCCAGCGCTCTCATCCACTGCTATGCCATCGCTTTCCCATGATGACAATCAACAGTCTCCTCTCACAGCAGTAGCGGAAAGTCCCAGCGGCTGTTGTTCCATATCAAACACTCGCCGACTTCTGCTTAACCGGTTGATGATCATCACTGTCATGATTTCAGTTTATTAATGACTTGAGATGTGCTTCCATAGGCACCTCCTCCACGAATTCTTTTCCTTGGCACAACAAGTCACAGCTAAATCTGACATACAAGAAGGTGTATACATATATATGTGTGTGTGTATGTATCTATAGTAAGAGACTGACATGAGGAGACAGCTGAATTTTGAGAAACAGGAGTTCCCCGCAGGCTCTGTTGGAACAGCTAAAACAAACATTTACTGTGCTTTCCTATGATGTATGACATCACTCCTGTTCGCAGGAATTACAAGAATTGCTAAACGACTTACAAAATCAGGGAACTATTTAATATGTAACAGCAAGAACAATCTTACACTTTCTTTTGTTTTTCTTTTTTTTTTTTAAATATTATGTGAAGCAGAGTTATTATAGTTTTGAATAATTTTTAGATTCAAAACTAGTTTTTGTTTTTATGTCATTTTTCATTTTGTTTAATTATTTCAGTTTTACTTACTTTTAGAAGTGCATTTGTGGTTTTACTTTTTTTTTTTTGCTAAAACATTTCCTCTATTCTTTATGTTGAGTAATTAGAAAAACTAAGTGTCAAAGGTCAAGCACAGGTACCCAGGATGCGGCACAAAAACAATGGGCTTCATGCTGCCTTTGTGAGTCCTGCGCTCCCCTTGGTCATCAAATTTCTCATCAGTTTATCACCCAGGTGCTTTAAATTGCCATACGCCGCTGTCAAGTCGTTCACACACTTTTCCGAAGTTTAGAATCTGACGTGACGCATTCGTACGAGACCTTCATGCGAAAAAACGTAAGAGAAATTTAGAATAAGAATACGAAAATGTTCTTGCATGAGGCTCAATGGATGTTATTAGATATCAGGAAACAACATTCTTTGCTTGAGCAGGTAGCATGTTTAAGGACCAATCTTGAAAAATAATTAAGGTCATAATTAAACAGGAGTTGAAGGGAGGTCAGTGTGAGTCTTCATTCTTATAGTTCTCGTTAATTATAATAACTGTGGTGTGCACAGGACACCAACCTGAGGAAAAGTGGGTTAAAGGGTTCCCAAGAGTTTCCACCAGCTCTGCATATGCGCTCAGATAAATATGATGATTAAAATAGCCTGAGTAAGAGCAGCTCCAGGACATTCTGAGAAATAAAATAAAATAAAATAAAAATACAGGAAGTGCTGCGTTACGAATGCTTCAATAGCTTGTTACAAACAAACACAACTTTATGCTTTTGTGAAAAACATGTCTGGTTTTGGGTAAAAATTTCTCAACACATTTTTATCTCATGAAGAACAGCTGACGATGGGCTTACTGGATAATGGAAAAAAGTTTACCAAGGCAAACAGTTCATTTGTTCAGGTTAAACAAAATACAACTTCATGCTGCTCATAAATGACAAGGCAGCACAACGAGGTAGCTGTGACTTTTATGATAAGGATGTGACTTAACAACTTCCTCAGAATGACAGGATCTGTTTTAATTCAGTATTCTGTTTAACACTCATTGATACTGATGTGAAAGAGGTGAAAGTTTCTATTTCTGCCTGCAGGAGTCAAAAAAAAGAGAAGAAACACGGGGTATCTCTTTACAGGAAAGAATGACCACATTGTTACCGTAGCAACCAGGTGACACAGCATGAGGGTTACGCACTGGCCACACAGGCTCCACGTTCAGGCTGCCTGATAGGGTCTGGAGACGCCGGTTGCTGAACCGGACCGGAGCAGATAGACAGCAGTGCCAGACAAAGCCCAGTATCCACGCAGCCAGCACTGCTGAGGCCAGCAAGCACTTCCAGTCAGGCAAACATAAATACAGTCATGCACATACATGTCTAAATGCTTGTGCACAATTGAAAAAGGGAGGGCTGGGACTCTCACAGATGAAGCCCTGCTTTCTTTTTCAGCGGTAAATACGTGAGTCATCATTATACGTAGCCTGCAGAGACAGATATGGGCTTCAGACACAAAATCACAAAATCAATTGTCAATTTATGAACTCATTCAGGCTTTATTTTCTGTGACTGAAAGCGTAATACAGCAACAATGATGTGCAAACAAATTGCTTTTTTTTTCCTGGTTTGTAAAGACTTAATTAGTGGAAATTTACAACAACGTTACAATATTTATTTATATAATTCTTTTGCCTTTGCTTTTGTTGACTGCCACACAGTTTGAAAAGAAATTTGCACAGACTGGCTTTACTTAAGTCATCTACCAGGATTAGGATTTTATTATTTTCTTCCATATATGGAAAGAAAACAAAGCACTTTTGACAGAAAACTAGGAATAGGTTGTAGTATTATTCCGTCTTACATTATAATAAAACACTATAGTAGGACATGCTAGCACAGGCTGGAATAACTTAGTCAAGCAACTTAATTTAAGATGTGAAAATCAAAATCAGATTTATTTATTTATTTGTTTGTTTTCCTGAATGAAGGCCCAAACAGTAATCTTCAGAATAAGCTTAAGTGATTGCATTAGGATTGTTTTGAAGGCTCCTGGAGAGAAAAAAGAGCTGAATGGTCCGGACTCCATTTGTCCTGCCTCGTGTCCAGTCCGGAGAAACCTAAGCTCCTCCGGTCTGAGGTAATGCTGTAGTGTGTGCACACAGCTGCACGAGTGGATCAAATGACAGCAAGGAGGCCGAGGAGAGACGCTTCCATTTTTAATCAACCCGCTGACAGACACATCCTCCCTCTTTCTTCCCCCTTGTCTCTTTCACATTGAGACATTTTTCTTTTATCATCCCAGAGCTCAGAATAGAAATAAATTCCCATTAAGCTGCATCCTGAATCCTTTGCATGAGCTTGTTTGGTCTGGATTGCAACACAATCTCAGTGTTGGAGCATTAGTATCACCTATCAGATGCCAAAGTGATAGTTGCGCTGCAACAGAGTGGTCTAACCTTGTGATCTTAATAAGAAAGCAAAGATAGAAATTACGTTTGAAGGATGTAAACATCCACAGAGATGGCACATCCTGGCAAATGAGATTCATCTGCACTCTAACTGTTTTTTTTTTGGCTCAAAAAAACAATCCGAGGGTTGACAATGAACATTTATGACAACTGATACAGACGCTTCTGCATACTTGCACCTGACCTTGTCACCTTTTAAAGAGAAGTAATATTAAGTTCTGCCAAAGCAATGATACTGTAAAGGTTTAGTGCACAGCTCAAAGTCCCACTGCATCAATTTGATATTGAGATAAGAGTGATTTTTTTACTACATTCCACGGAAGGGAAGTAGATCTGTGTGGTCATGTGCTTTAGAAATTAGTTCCATTTAATTTCATGGTGTGCGTATGTTATGACGAAAATTGTTAGAAACATTTTATATGATTGAAATTTGTTTTACTTTTTAAGTTCAACCATGGGCAAGCTGCTTTTTCCAAGCACAGCTGGAGGCTTTGATTTCATTAGACCCGGATTGGAACAGTCCCATATAAACTGAGCCCACATTCTAAGGAAGTGCTACACTCCTCTCTTTGTGAAGTCTACAATGCAGTTCCCAAGAAGAATGACTTGATATGCTTTATTCTAATTACGTCACATGGGTTATTTTGGCTGGTTGAGACTGCTTAGAGGCTGCAGGGTCCGTAAACTCAATAACCCTGTCCGAAAGATTAATCACATTAAGAAAATATTAATATTAAACTCAGGATTTGACTTAGTAAAATTCACATTTTCTGCATTGATTTTGAAGCTTTTTTTGTTTGCCATTTTACTGCAATTTTACAAAAAAAAAACAACCCAAACATTACTGATGGATGTCACATGTTTTAGAACTTTTTCTATGTCTCAACGTCATAAAGAGCTGCAAGCAAATATTCAACCTACTGTTGACTGAGCCTACTCTTTTGTGCATCAAATGCTAAGCATGGTTCAGAAATTTAACAATAAGCTAACGACAAATAGCTCAAGGAAGTAACTCTCAATGAGTTCGGGCCATTTTTTTTCAGGCTTATTTAATAAAAGAGTTTGCGTTCTCAATCAGTAAACCCATAACTGCTGAGCGGCACGAATAACTGTATGCCGTCATGGGTATTTACTGACTTTGACATTTATGAGAATACAACAGCCAGGTACACAAATTAATTTTTAATGAGGACACTAAAAGGTAGCATGACATGATTGGGTGCAGACACATGTGTTTAATGTTTTACATGAAGGCTCTGAAATCGAGAACAATACTTGAGAACAAAAAGAGACTTGATAGGTCAAATATGCCAGTCTGCAACATAGATGGCAGCTCTGTCTCTGTCCTATTATGTGGGGACAAAATAGGTGATCCAATGAACCTGCCTGACTACTTTGTGCTAATCAGTTACTGGTCTAGCACAGCCAGTGTGGTACTGGGTGAAGCCATCTGCTCATGTTTTAAGTGGATATCTTATCTGCAGAAAGACAGAAAGGGAAGGCAAGTTTATTTGTTTAGCACATTTCATATGCAAAGGCAACTCAAAGTGCTTCACAGAGGCATTAAGATGAAATGAATTAAATTGAAAAATAAAAAAGCAACAATTTAAATGTGGAATTGGACAGAAAAAGGATTAAATACAAAGAAGAGTAAAAACAGTGGACCAAAAGTCGACTAAAGAAAAGCACGTGAAAAACAGCAGAGTTTTCAATTTAACTTGAAGTGTGTTTAGAGTTGGGGCACATTTGATATCAAGAGGAGGCTTCCACGTTCAGCCTCACCAGCCTACTGATCACCGGTCCCAACACTACAACTCCCAGGATTCCTCTGTTCACACCAACATGGACTGCACCCGTGTCCTCGTCATTACCCTCATGTGTTGCACCTGTCTCCCCGACTATTTATACTCAGTTTCACCACCACGTCCTCCTCAAGTCTTGTTTTGTTGATGCTCTTTGTGAATTAGTCTTGAATGTGTTTTATCGCACAATTATTGCATCATTTATTAAGCCTTTTAAGGTTAAACCTACACTTGTGTCTGACTTTGTATCGCGTCTCTTATGTCACTTCTGTGTTCATTGGAGCCGTCATGGCACTGGGTGTAAAGACTCTAATTATGGCAATGATAAGCCATTTGATCAATTTAAAAAAAATGACCTGTGTTTGAAAAATATGATAATCATCATTATTATTATTATTATTAGTAGTAGTAGTAGAAAGCTTAGAGTTAAATAATGGATAAAAATAATTAAAACTGTCTAATAGTAGTTGAGGTCAGTATTAGGGAAATAAAGCCTCAGATGAACAACAGTATCTAAATTATTTTCTATTGTTACATTATTAATTTATCAAAAACATAGCCAAAAACAAATAAAATTATATGGGGTTGCTAAGTTCCCCCTCAGTGCTTCCACAGGATTTAAGCAGGTTGCAGCCAGGTGCTGCTAACCATGAGGCCTTGATGAACTGATAACAAGTAGGTGTGCAAACCTATATAAAAGAAGACATTCTCGTGGTTTACTAATCTGAAGCATTCAGTTGTGTGCCAAAAGAGCAAGACAAAAGCTAGGGTCTTAGAGGAAAGGAAAAAAAAAAAAAGAGAAGAAAAAGACAGTTGAAAAGATCGTTGCTGCACGTCACTCTGGAAAGGGTTGTAAAACAATTTAGAGGTCAGTATTTTACAATGAGAAAGATCCTTCACAAGTGGAAAGCAGTCAAGATAACTGCCAATCCTTCCAAGAGCAGGTGCTCCGGCAAATTTACCCCATGGTCAAACCTGTCACGGGGTAGAAGGAAGGACATGTCCCCGTATACCTTTAACAATGACAGTTTTTCACTTGTGAAAGCCCAAAACTGTACAGTGTCCGGGGCTGTAAGATAAACACGAGAGCACAACTGAGGTTCACAAAAGTGAAACTGTAAAATATGTAAGACTTCTGGAACAATGTCTGATGGAAACAGGAGTTATTTGCCCTTAATGCTCAGCCGTGTCAAACACAGCATTTCAACACCCCATTATCAAGCACTACAGTTGAGGTTTGTTTTGTTGCCACCTGGCCACCACAAATAGAGAAGATCTGGCAAATCTTTCATGGTCACAACCCTTCATACTCAGCTCTACGGCTCGTCCTACATATGTTCCTTACAAATGTGGCACCATTTAAAGCAGAAATAAACAGGCTTTCCAACGGTAGCAGATTTATTACCAAGAAGCATTGTTACAGCAAAGGAAATGCCCCCCCAATTCCAAATTCCATTGTTACCACATTGTTTGACAAATGAAGTAGTTTTGGAACTGTACTGCAGCTTCCCAGAAAATTACAACAGTCCAAAATTCCTCCGCAATCACTTCATCCAGGATGCCTGAAAACATTTTTTTTTAAAAAACAAAAAAACATCCAGGAAGGCAGGCATCTGTCATCTCAAAATAAAGGCCCTATCACCACGATCTGGAAGCAACAGAGTACAGCACACATGACAGAGTGGTGAGCTGTCTCGACTAACTGCTTCATCTGAATTTTGCTGCCACAAACCATGAAGTCCGAAAGCTTTTGAAGCAGATGTTCTGTCATTTACAACGAACTACAAATTAAGTTCTCTGGAAGCAAAAGCATCAGATGTACAAAACAGCTTTGTTTGGTTCTGAAAGAATAGAGACTCATTTACAAGTTAAATTAAGAAGGAAACAGGAAATGGCAAGACCAGTAATAATCGCTCTTGTGACAACTGACGATAAGTGGCAGCAATCTCTGATGACACTTCCTAATTATGCTGACATGTTCCTTGAGGGCTCTTATAGCCCAAACTTCACTGGAACATTGCACCAAATCTTCGGAGAAATCTTGCGCTTTCATCGGGTGTTTCCTTGTGTTTTTGTAAAACATCTAAAACACAGCTCATCCAGAGACAGTGAAACTGTTCCAAATGTCACTGAAGCCACATCTTCTGTCAAGTGAGTTGAAGAAGACGATAGTGGCTGTATTTATTTATTGATTTATTGGCACGGTGATACCACTTCTTGAGAAAATCTCTCAATGGCGTGCTGAAGGGATGTGAGCTGTGATCTTGTAGTTCTTTAAGTCAGGTTCAAATGCTGAAAACTTGAATACCTATTTGACTTTATAAAGTGAGAAAAACAGGGGGCCCGGACACTGAGGGACATTTTGCAGTGTAAAGCTTCATAAATAATGCAATAATTGGTCAGGTTTTTCCGAAAATGTTTCACATGTAATGATTATGACCATAACTGTGAAGGAAAAAAAAAAAAGACTGATAGACACAACAGTATAAGTTCTGGTTCTTTTTGGAGTTCCTTAAAGTAGTAAAGATGAACAAGGTTCTTTAAAAAAAATCATTGGAAGTATAAAATAAAATGTAACCCTTCAACACCATCAATTTGAATGCCATCAATCAATTTTAGGTTTAAGAATATAGGTTTAAGAATATAAGCATATAAT
>JBAMYA010042231.1:0-14653 GCA_037176975.1 Arrhamphus sclerolepis
TCTTTTATTCAACATTTTGTTTAGTGCTCTGTTAAATTACCACTTGAAAACAGACCTTTACTTTGAAAGCAAGGTGTATGGTTCTCATCATTTTTTCACACTTGCAAAAGGAACACAAGCTGAAGACATTTATGTAAGAGCTCACACAACAGACCCACAAGTTTTATATTAGTACAAGGAAGATAGTTAAATGAGACAACATAATTTTTTATTGTACATTGTTCACAACTAGGGGTGTGTATTAGCGAGGACCTCACAATATGATACATATCCCAATACATGTGTCACGATACAATAGTATAACAATACAATACTAGACGTGTTAGGATACGATATCGGAAATGCCCCCACCTATCAGGGCAGCAGCAAGCCATACTGAAACATCGACAGGAGTTGAGGTTGTATTTCTTTTGGCTGATGTTCACAAACTGCTTAAGCCATGTTTATTTATTTATTCATTTTTTATTAACCAGTCTATCTGCCTGGTCCTTTTTCTCCTTTTTTTTCATATCAATAAATGTCTCTTTTTTTTTGTATGTGAACTCTTTTGCCCACTGTTTCAAGATAACTTAAACTTTTAAAATCTATTATGAAATTGTAATTATTACATGTTATAGATGCATTAAACTGTGAAATAACAAAAAGAAAAAAAAACAAAACACCTATTTGAATTTTCAGCAACATATGAACATCGTAGGTGACCAGGTCCAAAGGTTTTTTTTTTTCCTCCACTAAGTACAGTACTAATAATGCTATTCATAAAACAACAATTTTGAATATGCATTTGATATTATACTGCCAAGTGGCATTCATTAGGAGGCAACTGGGCCCTGAGAACTGTTTCAGTTAAACACTGTTTGAGTTCAGATTTTTCTCAAGTATTTACTGTATTTCCTTCATTTTAAACTGAGTTCGCTGTTTGTATGAACTCATGTTAAAGGCTAACTCCAAATAGTTTAACTTTGCAAAAACAGGCAGAAAATGGGAAGAAGAAAAAACATGGCAAAACGACAGTCAAAACTTCCAGGAAAAAAAAGACATTAAAATGAACCATGAAACCATGAAAATACTATAAGCAAAGAAGACACTTCTAAACACCGCTAAACACTCACTATTTGCTCTCTCTCATCCGCTGATCCTCTTTTTCACCCTGCTGAACAACTCAACACTGCACAAGCACTGCTGCTACCATAATGTACCATATCTCAGCGCAAAGCTGTGCTTCTCAGCTTTCAGAATCTGTTTGAATTACATTGTTTGCAGGAATGGTTGAAGAGTTACGGTAATTCTAAGAATGCATTCAGCAGTCAATTTTAATCAATATTTGGAGTCAGAAATCAATGTAGTGTATCGTGAAAATAAGTATCGCAATATATCGTCATAGCAATATTTTATCACACTCCTATGCATGAAAGATAAAGCATACATAATGCTAACATTCCACATCATGCTTCTTTTTTTCTTTTTTAGACATATCTCTTTACAGTACATGACCTGATAAATGGACAAGTTCAAGTTAGGCATAAGACAAGCTGACGACACAAACATCAACAACTTACCTGCAAAACATTTTGAGCAGAGATTCTTAGTTTTGCTTGACCTGGGGGGGGGGAACGGAGAGAATTGTATTATTTAAATAGCTCATAAAATAATGTATAAATACAGAATATGATACAAGAAAAGCTAAGTGCCTTTTGTTTGTGGATATACATAAAAAGTGCCACAACATATTTACATAAATTCAGGTATTTGTGGAACTTGGCAAAGGAAGAAAATTTCAGTCGGATACAGGCTAAAATTTTTTTACTTATACCTTGTGATTCATATTTACATCAACATCGATCAGTTACACATACCGTTCAACTTTTAACTGGGGGGAGGGGGGTATAGTTTATAAAAAGTCAAAAATCCAAGTGTTAATTGGCAAATTATACATACGTGTGTACAAATATATATAACTTGACAGACAGACATAACTTTATTAATCCCTGAAGGGAAATTCAAATGTGTGTATATATACACTTATATATGCATACACATGCACACATACATACATACACATAGTTACTAGAAGTTAGCTGCTTTTCCCTCTTCCTGGATATTTTAGTGCTGTTTGATTTGTTGTTCTGGTCATGACAACACATTGAACCCCAAGCATTGAGCTCCTCCTTAACCAAATGCTGTATGTGTGGCGTTGTTACAGCTGTCAGTTCATAATAAACCAATGTCTTGCTGAGCACCTCCTCATCCATCTTTTAATCATGATCACGTTCAGCTGGAAGTTACAATATATTTACATTCAAGTTCTGAGAGTAATGGACTTTCAAAGAACAAAAAAAAAAGAAAAGTTTACGCTCAATAAAATGGTAGTTGAAGTCAATGCCTAACACGGAAATAGAACGTTAACATGCCCAGCCCCAACACGTGTGTGTAAATGTATGTATACATATTTATATATATTGTTGTATTATGCACAACCATTAATGACCTGTGATCATCAGTGGTGGTTGTGTGTCACACAAATGGCTGGTACATATCTAAATAAAATTTATTTTTCTAACATAACAGAATTGTGTTTCTGTGCCTCATTTTGTACTGATAAAAGATTCAGAAGACATAATTAGATTTTCCTTTTTGTTTCCTTGTGGTCAAAAACTGTTTTTTTGCTGTTTTACAACAGGATTAAATAAAAGTTACACACATGGACAAAATCGTTAATATCCAACCATTAAATAAAGAAAAACTCACAATAGTCACTGGAAACTGACAAAAGTAGTAACAAATAAAAATTTATTGAAAATTAAATAATGAAAACCAGACAATGCTTTTGAATTTTGGCTCAACAGAATCCTTAAAAAAATAAATAAATAAACTGATGAAACTGGCCTGGACAAAAATTATGGTACCCCAAGAAAAAAGTAGAAAATTACTTCACCATCATGACATGGTAAACCAGGGGTCTCCATCTCCAGTCCTCAAGAGCTACTATCCTGCAGATCTTTGATTTTTCCCTGCCACAACACACCTGATTCACATGAATGATTTAAATCCTTTTGAACATCTGTGGAAGCAGCTGAAGCATGCAGTCTGGAGAAGGCCCCCTTCAAACCTGATACAGCTGGGGCAATTTGCTCAAGAGGAGTGGGCTAAAATACAATACCTATGGACAGGTGCAGAGCTCTCATTGAGAGTTACAGAATTGTTTTGATTGCAGTTATTACCTCAAAAGGTTGTACCACATAGTATTAAGTTAAGGGTACCATCATTTTTGTCCAGGCCAGTATCATTATTTTTATTTATTTATTATTATTTTTTAATGATTCTGTTAAGCCAAAATTCAAACGAAATGCCAGCTTTTCATTGGTTAATTTTCAGTATTTTTTATTTATTTATTACAACTTTTGTCAGCTTCAAGTTGCTTTTGTAACACTGTTGGTTTGTCTTTCTTTAATAGAAGGGTACCAACAATTTTGTACACGTGCATATGTATTGTTGCCCATGTGGTGATGCAAAGCCCAACCCAATACCCATCATCCCTTAACACACCTCCTATTTTCACTTTCACATTCTCTGTAACTCTCTCCTACTTTCTCACACACCAATAGCTGTCTTAGTTTTCAATCAAGCATTATTTAGGATGACCAATTTTGATCATTTTTAATCATTCAAAGCAATGTTAAAATAAATTTAAAAAAAAGATTTGATGGATTCGACCAGCAAGATTTCTTGGATTCAACATGCTCACAAGATCTCCCAATGCAGTTGTCTACAACGACGCATGATTGCATTCACTAGTCATTACATTAGCTGACTGAATTGTGAAGCTGTACGCCATTTCTACTTTAACGGATTCTGGGCAGGGAAATAGCAAGAGTTGAAGGAATCAGCAGAGGAGGTAGCTTAGTTTAACAAGTGAACTCCAATGAAGCTGCAAAGTCACTTAGGCTGTGTGTTGGCAACACACACAGCTGATACAACAACCACTTAAAGATACCATAAACTTTAAATCTGATTGTACCAAGGCATAGTTAAATAACATTTTGGCATATCAAATAGGCATTTACTGAACCTCAAGTCCTATTGTCACCTCTTTCTTATATAAATTTCACAAATTAAATATTCAGCTGAAATGCAATCCAATCTGAAAACCTGCAATGTGTTTCATAACACTTAACATGGACTCATCTGGATTCACCTCCCAACATTAACAAAGACCAGCCCACTGCCTACTGGACTCTGGAGGTCTGAACCTCCACTTGCAGCTCAGTTAACTTGATCAGTACAAAGAAGGAACATCAGTGTGCCTTGAGAACGAAAAATGTATTTTTCTATTTTTTTTTTCACTATGACTGTTTCTCCAACTTTGGAAAGTTCCTAGAAGACGTCTCTCAGCAGCTGACACTCAAATGAGGAGCTATCAGCATCACAACCGCAACCTGTAAGCACCAGCCCATAAACACCATCTTATGGTGGAGGTCAAGTGCTGCACCACTTCCACTTTGAAACCACTGCCATCCCCACAGAAGGCGCAGCAGTCGCTGGTTGTGGTTGAAGCTCTTTTTCTGCAACTTCCTGGACTGACTTTAAAGCGTTGTATTCCAGTGTGTGTTTGATCCTTTGGACACCTGGTTGGTAACCTAAGACAGCTCCCCCAAAGCCCCTACTCTCCTCATCCACACTGGCAGGGAATCCCCACAACCTCCACTGTCTTCAGCTCCACGAACAGCTCAAGCCATTGTCTTCCTGGCTCCTGCCAAGTTTGGAGTATTGAACACTGGATCTCTAGACGACTAGATTTTCTCTGTGACTGAGCAAGGGCGAGTCCAATGTTTTCTCTGAACTATCTTCATTCACCAGCTTTGAACTGAGTTTATTTGAGCTGCGTTGCTGTCATACCATCAATCATATAATCGTAAATATACTCCGTGTCTGGATAAACCTTCTGCAGGTGTAGCTTCAAGATAAACCAAAAAAAATCAATCAGCCCCACAGCTCCTTCATCACAACAACCACCAATCAGAGTGCAGCCAGCTTAATCATTAATGAACAGATGATTACAAAACAGGTTTTTCTCATGACAGATTTCTTGGGATGGGTAAAAATGCAGGTGGCAATTTTTGCTTATAAACAACATTAAATACTCTATTTAGAGACCTTAGAAAACAAATTTAATAAGCAATTAATGCAGTTTATGGGATATTTAATGGGTCAACAAATGAGAAAATGAAAACCTCATTACCTTGCCTCATTTATCAACAACACAAGCTTTGGTTGGTTTTTTTTCTTCTTTTTTTTCATGTCTAAATCTGATTATCTTGCCGTTTTCTCAAGATATCCTCCCTTCCTGGGCATGGAAAAAAATTCTTTTAAATAAAAGAGTTATTATGATTAAGTTGATTGCTAAAGCCTTGTCGATTTCAGTGGCACAGCTCTGTTAGGACAGATGGCTCTGGCTTTCCTCTGAAAAGGCTCCTCTCATTTCCAGGCCTTGTCCTTACTATCCATGCATGGAGCGTGACGGTCACTGCTATCAGTCACAATCTATTTATTTTGAGCCCTCTGTTGCACACCTTTGTCCTCTTTTTTAAATGTAGGGTCGGCTACAGTCAAATTGAGGGCTGTCTGTGTGAACGTGTGTAGTCTTTGGTCTAAAAGACAAATCAAATAACAATAAGCTAGATATGGAGAAGAAAAACAAACTTTACAAATTAGTGGTAATCAAAACAGATTGACTTAGAAAGAAAAAAAAAAAAGGGGGCAGGTGGGTGGAGAGGGGTTTATACCAAAATAAAACACTACCTCGTGTATTAACCTGAAAAAAGTCTGAAAAGACTGCAAACCATCTGTCAGTTTAATCACTGGTCTATTGTTGCTACTAATGAAAAATCTGACTGCAACAAACAGGGAGGTGGGCTCAACTTCAGTTTAAGTGACAAAAAGGACCAATGGAGTTAAATGGGGTTTAAGAGGCTGGAAGGGATTTGGCTCTACTATATACTACTGACAAAAGCAGTCCAAAAAGAAAAAGAAAAAAGAGCAAATAAGTCTGTTGACAGAAAGCCTACAAAGACATTTTGCCATGCATATGTGTAGTTGAATCACTGATATTTTCTTGGTTTTCTGGTGTTATGGGAGGTAATGCAACAATATAGAGGAGCTAAACTGACTTTTTTTGTGGTGAGATCTTACAAGTTAATACCCTGCAGAACTACACTTAGCGTGAGTAATATTAGTAATATTTCTCAGTCCTCTCACAGAGAGAAGAAAGTTTAATTGAAAACTTGCTTTTGCACTAAATTACAGTGTTTTGTTATCTCTGTGGTATCTCCATACCCATTTATAATAAACATGGAACAACATAATGTCATAATTTTGCATTATTTCAGAGTGAAAAGCCTATTTACAGCAATAGGAGTAAGTATTCAGTAAACAAAGTAATGGCATTTAGGATTTTCTTTTATTAATCTAATGTGTTGCTGATACTTCTACAAATCTAGTAACTCCAACAGCTTTTGATATAACTATCATTTTTAATATCTTCTTCTTCACGGTTAAAAAACAAAACAAAACAAAAAAATGTTTTCTTCTTTGAACTGTTATTCCAACATGCTGTATGAACTGCACAGAAGCAGAATGACATTACATTTAATTTCCCTGCCGTCACCTCTATGTTGCACCTTGACAGGAATCTGCCTCTCCAACTGGTTGGACTGGCTCTATTACAAACTTCATCACTTGATTTGGCGTGCTACCTACTTAGGCCTGGAATATACTTAAGCCTAGTTTATACTTCTCAGACTCCATCACTCCGTAGACACGCAGTCATATCCACGAATACATGAACCCTTCAGACTTCTCAGTGGCTTGTTGAGTGTTGTAAAGCAATTCACCTCAAGGACACTTTTTTTTTGTTAAACAGAGACCAGCCTGCAATTCCGTCTGTGGTCATCAGATAAATAAACAACAAAATGCCACACACAGACCTTGCAATGTTTTTTGAAACTCTGCTGGAGTCCTTTTCAGAAAGCAGGTTATGGTGAAACCCGGCTCCACCGTTTCATCTACACGCACATAACACATATATGCTTTTTTTTTTTTTTTTTTTTTTAAATATGTCGGTGCAGTTGTGAGATGAGGTACCTGGAGGAGTGAGGTAGCTGACCAATCATAGATGTGCTCCATCTGTAGGGTCTCGTTTTTACAGACAGTTAAAAAAATTGGGGAGGTCACCTGTTGAGAGCTACTGTACAACGTCCAGAGGGCTCTGCGTACCTGCGTATGAACGGAGTCGGAGAAGAATAATCTAGGATTTGCAGTTTGACTATGTGCAAGCATTCCATTAGCAGCTGTGTTGTGAATGTTTCTTGCTTCCGTACACAAGCATTGCGTGTAAAAACAGAGGTTTTCATTTTGGGGCAGAATGCAGAGCCAGAGTCAGAAATACAACAGTAGTAAAGAAGAGAGAGAGAAGAAGTTATTATTTTGTTTTGGTTGGAGTCACAGTTAGATAAAACAACAGAATTGTAATTTGAAGATGTTATAAACCATAAAACCAATGTGGCTGGGATACGAGTTTGTCTCATGTTACCGATGTGTGAAATTGACAAGAAACACCAGCAGTATTTTTCGTACGTACTTTGCAACATTTGGCAACTTTTTACATCAGGCTGTTGCCCTAGTGCAATGCAACCAACATCACACAGTAAGCAGTTCACGAGAAAGAAATAAAATAAAAAAGGGGGGGGGGGGGTTACTGCTTTGTGGCAGTCATATACAGTCATTGGTGAAAGTTCACTTCTGGTCAACTGTTTCACTGACTTGCACTAGTGCCTCTCGCATTCAAACAGACATTGCATCTCACATGCACATTGTGTATCTTTGGGAGTACGTGCATGAATGACGTGTCAAACAAACGCAAGATATGCAGGTCAGCCATGATGCATTCACACCGTTAACAGCAAGTATATTCCAGGCCTTAGCGAACCCTGCTGCTTTACTTGGCAACTTGGGCCTGGCACAGTAGGCAGGAAGACTGCACTGAAACAAAGTAAAACAAAAAGGTCTTCTTCCTGGAGGGCATGTTCTGTGACATGTACTGTCTTGGTTCTTGAATGAAAGACACTTCAGGCATTGATTCCATTTGCCCATAGGTTACTGAATTGCTTCTCCTGTTTATGTTTAACATAAAGTTAGCCATGCTATAGGTCATGCTGGTGTTTCTGGTCAAAAAAAGTTAAGGGATTATTTGAACAGCTCCACTGGCATGAATTATTATTATTTACTTTTAAATTTTATTTATTCTCAAATTTAAGTTGGTGGAACTTTCAACAATTTTCTTACATTGGACAAATGAACGTCACAACGTCCTGCTGCAGTTGCAGCATCTCTTATAAACATTACAAGCAGGTTTAATTAACATGAACTTACGTAAGAGCTTTAATTTGTTGACATTCAAAGGCCTGGCTATTGTGAGCTACAGCCTTTACATTTTTGGGTTTATCAGTACCATAGAAGCACTACAATTCTCACCAACAGGTATCCCAATTAAATTGTAGAAATGTCTTTCACTGTCATATATGACAATTAATTCCAAACAACTCCTATATTCTGGTCAAGAGGCATTATGTAAGTAGGATAGGGTATGATGTTTAGGTCAATGTAAAAATAGTATTGGTTGTTTAATCACAGTTGACGTATCAATCAGCTTCACGGATGTTAAAAACCCCTTCCTAAGTAGTCCAGTGTTTGGGGAAGATGTCACAGAGATCATTTAAGCAATTCTTAATAGCACAAACTTGGAAAGACACATGCAACAAGCCAAATCAATGGGGGAAAAAAAACTTTAAACACATAAAAAAAAAACTATATTACATTTATAATGCCAGTTATGTTCATACCAGCTGATAAAATACCTGTTTTGAACTAATCATTGCTTCCTGAACTGAGATACTTATTTATAAATTTGTCATCATATGATTGGATCCTCTTTATGAAAAATACAAGGGAGGCAACAGAGTGCATGAGCACAGAGTAGAAGAGCTGAAAATGATGGCAGTCAGAGGAAAGAGATAACTGAAAGATGTGGGAAAGGAGGGTAACAAAAAAATTTAGGACAGTTTGTTCAGTTCAAAGTATCAGTGACATAAACTAGCACAGGATGACTTCATTAGTGCAAAAGGTAGGACTTACTCTAGTACAGGCTTCTAAGCCTAAAAATTTAACATATCATTCATTTTTAGAATTGAAACAGTGCAGGCTGTACCGTTTCATATGTTTTTTTTGTCTTTTATGGAGAGGTCTGCTTTGAAATTAAGAGAACAGCTGACCAATTTGGATTATTGGATGGAAAGCCTTTAATAGGTTTGATGTTGAACGGTAGTAACCCACATGGCTGCTTTAACCTGTTGATTATGTCTTTTCTGGTACAGTATTGTTTGGGCTTTTTAGTGATCATAATAGTCTGCTGTTGCGTTTGAATCTTACATACTTAGCCTTAAGACACTGTTGGTGATCCCTGATGACAAAAGTTAAGTAGTACAGTACACAAGCATGTTGTAAGTGATTTAACCAATTATCAACTTCCAGTTTTTTCCTCAACCATGAAATATGTTACATCAACCACCCGAAAAGCAGACAAAAATATGTGTCATCCATTATCTATACCTGGTTATTCATATGCAGGGTCACGGGGGTCTGCTGGAGCCTATCACAGCTCTCTTCGGGCAAAAGACAGGGGTACACACTGGACAGGTCGTCAGTCCATCACAATTATGCTAAATATGTTTGTTTTTTTTGTGTATGTTTTTGTTTTTGAATGCTCCCAGGTTATTGAAGATGGTAGCACTTACTCTCCTGCGATTAGTAGCCGAAGTAGCTCTCTGAGTACCTGTGGAAATATTCTTTCAGGAGTCCAGAAAGATACACTCCAGAGACAAAAGTTGCACACTTTGTAGACACATGACCGATGTTCTGATGTTTAGGTCAATGTACAGTTTAAAAAATTGTTCAGTTGTTTTCAGTAGTGGTTTCTGGCACTGGAGACATGGAGAGTTGCCCAGAGCAGCATCTTGGCAGGAGGTGCACTTGCAAGATAAAAAAAAAAAGAGTTCTGCCAACAAATTATTTAATCTCTACTTTGTATGTCACTTAAATTATATACTTGATGTGAAATTTTATGGACAAGAGACATGTGGGCACCCTTATAGCTCACGAGTTCATAAAGTGGACACTGATCTCCGAGTCTAAACTGTCAAGATAGCAGCTGTTAGGCTATAGTCGAAGGAGAAGGGAGGGGGCAATGCATAACTCATCGATTGTAGAGCGCAAAAGTAGTTGTTTTCACACGGCTATGCTTGGCTTAGTTTCCTTGACATTAATGGGACTTGCAACGCTACCACAGCTCAAGGAGGGAACTTCAGCAGGAGAGAGATGCTAGAATGACTTCAGCAGGTGAGTGGTTCTGCAGCTTTCTAAGCATGGTAGCAGGGTTTGTTCTGTAGCTAATCCTCCAACAAATAACAAATTTCATAATACAGTCTATAAAGCCAGTCTCTGCTGCTCTTATCTCTTGAAAACTTGAGGTAATTTATTTTTCCACACAACCTTTTATTTAATTAGTTTATTTAATTTTCTGTGAGGCTCCTGTGCTGTTGATCATCCAGTCAGACATATAAAGATTCAGTCTCACAAACTGTGGTCTGTTTGTCAGGTATTTAGTACTCAAGGAGATTGGAGAGGCTTTCACCTGTGTCTTTTGGAGTATCTGCAACAGTAAAGCAGGACCGACTGTGGGGTTGTTGAAGCTAGTGTATGGTGGCATCTTCAAATCCAACCCCACGATGATAAGAAAACTGCAGTGGGTCCAGGAATGTGCTTGTTTGAAAAAAGGGGGAATAGAGGTTACCCAAGTACTGCGAAAATGCTATTCTTATCCACTAAATGGCAGCACCAGTCATAATGCATTGGATTCAACGCTTTTTCCAAATACACCCATTTCCAGTAAAGAAAGCAGCAAGCCAAAACAATAACTACAGATAATTGAATATACATAATTTTCTAATTTCAAACGACCCTGATGTACAACTGGGATGCTGCCAAGTGTAAATGACATGGATCCAAAGCAAAGAAGCTACATATCTATCCCATTCACGGATGACCTGATGTGGGTAAAGTGCCTGAAGAATGTCAACGTGCGTAACCTCATGAAAATATTCTAGGACATGTTTCCATCATTTTGACAAGGAAAAGATTTGCACTAACAGCTGCACAAGAGGTTAGCCGGTTTACTTTGGCTTCAATAACCGAAGGAACCCCCATCAATGTCATATTTTGCAGTACTTGAGTAGCCTCTATTGCCCCCTATATTAATAACGGCATTATAGGCCCTGAATAACTACTAGTTCTTGATGAACACTATGTAAACTTGACGCGTCATCTCTTTTGAGGTAATTGACATTGCAAATGTTTTTATTTAACACAAAACATTGATTCATTTGCCAGTCGGTGGATGATCTGGAACTGACTGGAAGGACAATAATACTTTCCTAAAATGTATACTGCATTAGGCCTTTCATGTACTAATGAAAGCATTTTCGTTTTTTTTTTTTGTTTTGTTTTTATTTGTAGATAATGCAAGTATTCTACCTCGTTTGAATAATAACATACAAAAAAAGAACATTGACATGGCTCTGAATGACATTGCTTTTGGGTTTTTGTTTCTAAACTTCTTTACAGCTGATGTAAAAAAATAAAATAAAATAAAATAAAATGACTTACTATAAGCATAAGGTAAAGAAATTATGTTCAGCAACATTTTGCATTTTCTGTTAACCAGAAATTAGCATATTGCATCTAAAGTTCTAAAAAGCTGGTTAAGTTGTCTAGGAAATAAATTGACAGTTTATCTATATTTTAACAACTATGTGAATTTAATTTTGGTTACTTTAACAATGACAAGACGAAGTTATCGTAAGAACTGGAAATTCAAAAAAGAAAAACATACAAAAGTAAAAGTAAAAGCATTCTGTTGGTACACTTACTTCAGCAGTTTAACGGCTAACTAGCATATTTCTACTTATAATACATTTTATGGTTTAGCAGCCGTTCGGTTTATGTCAAATCGACTGTTTAAAATAGGAAGCTGGTGCGCGAGCTCCCGTTTTATTGGCGTTGCTACACCTGTGACATTACCTGTGGGCTTATACCACCTCCCTACCTTGTTTTCTTCCTTCACAGGACAAGGTTACCAAGGCCAGCCGGTGTTAGCAGGCGGCTAATGCTACAAAACAATGAGGAGGGGGTGATGACGAGAAAAGCAGCTCATCCCTGTCCTGTTACAGCTGCTAATGCTACTGGCTATCGACCCTGCTAACTATTGGCAGAGAAAGAAAGCATGTGAAAGCAAAAAATCTCAGCAATTTTCGACTTACCCCCAGAAGCCACAGGGACAGCGCGGGGGTAAAACGTTCACGTTGCTCGGAGGCTTGCTCCCCTCACTCCCGGTGTCCCCCATGTTGGGCTACCGTGACAAGCTTTCCTCGTAGCAGGTGAATCCGGGGATGGAGTGAGGGCCTCGTATTCGCCTTTAGATCCCCTTAGCTTCGAAAATGAGCAGTCCGTGCCCTGGCTGGATTATTACTCAAAACCTTAGCCTAAAATGTACAATCAGCCAACGGAAGCGACCACGAACTCCATAAAATGAACGCAGTTTTTAGTCGACGTTGGAACCGTCAAAGCCAACAACGGCCACCGGGCACACTGGGCCGATCAGCTGGGAGCGAGGAGCAAACCACTTGCAAAGAGGGGATTTTGTGGGTAACTAAACGGAACATAACTCCGGTTGATTTTTGTTCTGAATACAAAGCTATTGTTAATATGAATGTATATATATATATGTTGTAAAGAAACGCAGTGAAATGTCATTTGAACTATTTGGATAATTATTTTTGATGTTCTAATTCTTAAGCAGAACTTGATTTGTTATGGTACGATCCATAGAGAACTACCCTCATGCATTTAGAACCCATTTAAAAGAAAGCTGAGTGTGTAAAGTATTAATGTAAAGGTTTTAATATCGGGCACTTTGGAAAAAAGTTGAGTCACTTTCTTCACATCCCACGATTATTCACATTCAAGTAGTTGTTTTGTGCTTAGAAAGTCCTTTCCGCCAGTTAAAAATGAGTAATCCCTAACAATCATTTATATTCTAAATGTTATAAAATGACTCTATTTTTGCATTGATAAATGGTTATTATTTGTTATGTTGCTATTGAATAAATAATGGAAGTTGGAAGTTAATCTGTTATTGTAATTTAGTACATTTTTCAATGTCACTTTAGTAAGAAGGCCGATGGACTCTTCAGGTGTGTAGTACAAAAATACATAAATAAGGATATCTCTAATATAAATAGAAAGAATAGGACCCGCACACTGTAGAACTTGTAAAAACTTTTTAATATTGACATTTTAGTTTCATCAGACCTTCATCAGGACAGACAATACAGAACACATATGTGTTCTGGCTTATATGGCTTGAGAAGTTGAGAACTCCTACTGCATTCTGGGTCATGGTGGCCATGTTGGTAACCACTGAAGTGGATAGGGCATAATTACGTATTTGATTTATGCAACAAAATAATGCTCTCCATGTTTATTTATATGCATTTATTTAAGAGAACCAGACACAAACTTATCAACATGGCAAATTCCTCAATATTGCAATGCTGCATTCTCTTTTCACCCTCCTAACCTGCATTTGAGCAGTGTCCTAGCTGCACCGGCTTGTATGCTGCACTCACCTGAATACTAATTCAGCAGCACTTACTAGTAATTTACTATGTTACTGTGGCTTGACTGTACTCCTCTGCTGTAAGTTGCTTTGAATTAAAGTGTTGACTAAACGTAATGTAATATAGCACAATCCCAAACCCGATTAGGTTCCCTGAAAATAAGAACAGCCAAGCTCATGTATCCCATAACCTATTGTGTTCATTCAGCTGCTTTATTTTGTGGAAAGTAATCACAAATATGACATAGTAAATATTATTGTAAAACTTATTGTAATTAATACCATTTTTTCACTCAATAATGAGAAAAAAACTTGAAAATCTGTTATTCTCATTTATAACAAATACCTGTACAAGTCTAAATATGCTAATTAGTCTGTGGTAAAAACAGAATTCTAGCAGACTTTAATTAGAGGTTGCATCTGGCTGATTTACAGGAAACATGGCCCCAGGAAGTCATCCCTCACCTGAAACAATGTAAGAAATTAAGGCAAAGCAAGTTTATCTGTATAGCACATTTCATACACAAAGGCAAATCAAAGTGCTTTACAAAGGCATTAACATGAAATAAAAAATAAAAACAATTTAAATGTGAAATTGAACAAAAAAATGATTAAACAAAAGAATAGTAAAAAACAAACAAAAACAAACTGAAATTCACCTAAAGAAAGACACTGAAAACATAAATTTTCTGTTTAACTGTCTGCAGTTGGGGCACATTTGATATCAAGATGAAGTTTATTCCATCTATGTACAGAATACTAGATAAATGCATTTTCACCATGTTTTGTTCTAACATGACAACCAGCGACTGCTACCTAAAGATCTCAGAGCTCTACTTGGTATCCTACATCAAGATCAGTCATGTA
>JBAMYA010042232.1:0-14652 GCA_037176975.1 Arrhamphus sclerolepis
TAACTATTGAGGACACGTCAAGTCTGTCAACATACTTCTTTTTCAGTAGACTTTCAGCTACAATTTGGTGCTTGTTGCATGTCTGTATCTTCATTTGTTACCTCACAGTGTTGAAAAAGATGATAGCCCCCGACTTTTTTCATGTTCTGGATCTTAGTATCTAGAATATCGCAAGGCTCCGGATCATACTTTAACACATTATTGATGCTGTCATGTCCCGTTTTCTTTTGTTTTTTCCAAGCATTCAGAGCATTTATTGTGGAGATATATACACACATCCTAATGGCCCTATCTCGCAATGATAAAGAAACCCTTAAAATAAATTCCTGGATCCAAACAGTGATCCGGATCACCTACAAAGTATAACCATTTGTTTGCTGTCCCATGACATAAGCAGAAACTTTTATGAAAATCCGTCCATAACTTTTTGAGTGTTGCAAACAAACGCCCTGTAAAAACATAACCTCCTTGGCAGAGGTAATAAACACATCCAGAGACTGATTGATTCGTAATTTCAAGAAGAACACGATTATTAAGAGATTCACTTTCCTGAACCACAGGATTTACGTTCTGAGATTTCTCTTTTTCAGTGCAACGTACCATCAGTTTGTGCACTTGTGTTCTTTACATATTTGTTTTCTTATTACATATATTCTTATATAGCTCATATACATATGTTTCAAATACTCTTTACATATACATTGGAAAATGCAGTTATGGACAAAGACTGATGACGATACCATAGCAAATATTTTTGTATCAGACAACTGTTTAATTTGCCTTCAGAAAAACATCTGAACAACTAATTACCTCTCTCTGCCTCTTTCTTTCTCACCACATTTAACAGCTTATTGTTCAATAAGCCCCCCCCCCAAAAAAAAAGAAAAATGCATACGTTATTTTCTCTTCACCTCGACTAAGCTGCTGGATTTTCATTGAATGACTTCCAGCATGTAAACACAGGAAATGACGGGCATGCCAACATCTGCAACGTTTTTGCTGCCTTTCTGATTCTTTGAGTGTGGAGAAAGGAAAAAAGAATACGGGAAAAGTTGAAGAGAAAGCTGAGTTTGTGTTAACCTGGACGTCTGATATGTAGAAAATATTAAGAGTTTCTCATGCTGTATTTCCTGTTGCAGGGTTTGGAATTTCCTCAACTTTGCATGCTGGTAATCTGGATCATTAGGCTTTTTTTTTCTTTCATAGATCCATTTCTTTCTCGCTGTGCGTCGACACTTTTCCTTCTGCTTTTCCTCAAAGCCACTCTGTCATCCGCGCCTTGGAAGAACGGTTGCCCCCCCCCCCCCCCCGTATTTTTTTTTCCTTCCCACACTTGAAATACACACACACACACACACACACGCATGCAGTACCTCACTAGAGCGCATACAAATACAAGCCCGCTATCTCTCTCACACACAGACACATTCCCACGAGCGTAAAAAGCGCTTTTGGAAAACCGGAGCTGCTTCTCTGACCACATCATTGGAATGAAAAACGCGCTTTACGCGCCGAGTCACCAAGTAATTTTAGATGGATTGCTTGCTGTTGACGTTCCTGGAGCCTTGTTTTAAAGATACATCAACATATTTATATATGTTTTGATGTGAAGTTTTTGGAGGCGGACATCGAGGAGAGCCTGCGTGGACGTTACATCAACAGCTTTTGCGCTCTTCCACCGCCCCCTAAATAAATCAAGGTTTTGAGGATTTCGAGGACTGATCACGGCAGAATGACTTTAAAGTGCTAAATTAGGAAGAAAATGTTTTTCTGTTTTGTTGTAATTAGCGTGTCTCGTCGCCAGTGCGCACCCGCTGTGCGCTCCACGAGCTCTTCCGCGCGGAATAAAGTCATCAAATCGACAATCTGAAGCCGTCAAAATCCTATTCTGATTCAGGGAAAGTGTAACAAACAGCTAATCTTCTCCATAAAAGGAGCCCGGATGCTGGATGAGGACAGCGTGTCAGCTGAACTGTCATTTTAAATTCCACAGTCATGGCATCTCATTGGAAGTAGCCTTCAAAGTGGAAGATGGCTTTGACTTTCCCTCCAGGTTACAGCCTGACCCTTCCGCACGCCTAATGGCACAGTGACTGTGGAAGTTCGGCTTTTGTGAAGGTAAGAAACGAACTGTGTGTCCGCTGGTGAAAGGATTCAAGATGACAGGCGTTTTGTTTAATATTTAAAGACCAAGCGAGTTTAACATCAGCCACAAAGTCCCAGTGGGTCTGCTTAATAGAAACAGATTAATGGATGCACATTTGCCAGACAGTAATTTCATGAGGCGGTTGAATTTAGAAGAGCCTGTTGTATTCAAATAATGATTTAGATGACCTTAAAATTCCCAAACATGCACAAAATATTATATATGATGTATGATTCGATTTTCTCTCTTTCTAAAAGGCTATTCTCATCTCAAAAACCCACAAACATAATTGTCCAAATAATCCCAATTAAATATTGTCCTGCTTGGATGCTTGCATTAAAAAAAAGAAAATTCTTTTCATTATTTTGTACCAGCTGGCACACTTGCCAGATGGGAATTCCCCAGGCAATTACCTGCTGAGCTCACACATGGGTTTAATCAGGCCTGAGGTAGAAAAAGGCTTCAAATGCTGCTTTTCAAACCAGGTAATTCCAGTGTTGGTTTGGGGGCAGCACCTCATCTCATTTGCACTGTGATTAAAAAACAGCTCAACACTTTAAAACCGACCATCTCCAGGGTAAGCAATGCCTTTAAAATGTTAAAATCAAGTCAGAGCTGGTAATAGCAGCACACCACCTGGTTCAAGGTAGTCAAAATGAAGCAACAGCGTCTGATTCAGCTCCCTCACATAATATCTTGTACATTTTAGTAATTTTGTTTGGATGTTTTTAGGTTCTTATGAAGACCATTTCCTGTTCTCACCTCACACTTGAGTAAATCATGTGATGCTGCTACCTTCTAAATAATGTCAAATGACATCTCTGTCAGAAGCTTCAGTGCATCTCATACATTGACTTTATAAGGGAGAGTTGGAAAACCTGGCAAATGTGATAGAAGCCTGAAGAACCTCAAGCTCCTCTGTGCTGAGTGAAGGTCAAATATTCAAATGAAGGAGCAGAACACAAAACACTTGTGAATGGAGGACCACTTTATAACATCGTGTGCTCTGTTATTGCTTCTATTGTACAGTGAGAGTAAAATGTAAACGTTTAACTCTCACCTTGGGAGCTCTTTGAAGGAGTATAAATCACCAAGACTACACGGCTCATAATAAGATGACTTTTAGCTGCCTTACACTTTATGGAGCTGCATCTGTTTAATTCCAGAATCATTAGGAAGTCAAAAGACACGTCGGTTAATCCTCCGTCACAGATATCACACTTGCTGGATAATCCTGTCTAAATACCTCCCTGGTAGGTCAGTGTTTCTTTTACTCTGTCACTCTACAGGCCCTTGAGGATATGATCAGAGTGCTTCATAAAGACCCCAAACGGAGAGAGAGAAAAAAAGTTTTTTATCAAAGTTATTAAAGCTGAAATGATAATCAAGCCAAACATGAAGATGCAGTTGGCCACAAAAGTATGTAGACAGTAATTGAGTTGTAATAAAACAATCAAGATGTGGTTGAAGTGTAGACTTTGAGCTTAAACTTGAGAGGTTTCTCAAAAAAATGTGGCATCCATTACTTAAGAATTATAGCCATCTTTAGCAAAATAACCTCAAAATACCTCCATTTTCAGAGGCTCAATTGTATTTGGACGATTGACTGAAAAGGAGCCAATTCTCCAATGCATTTGTGGTTGTGCCCATGAAAGATTTACCAGATCTTTTCTGCCAGGTTGCAGCATTACTTGGAATGAGCCCTCATAAACTGACTTCAAAGTGGGAATCCTAAGAAGACAGCAGCCAGAGAAGACCATTTCCTCATCCTGTCACCCTGCTTTCTATAGATTTGCAGTTGAGGTTTGCAGGAAGATATGACTGATGGCTAATAGACTACACGCAGCCAATCACTGTTCCCATAGGGCTGAACACGTGGGAGGACATCATGTTCATCATTGACTTCCAGATTCTGCCTATGGCACTTGGATCATACAGTAGGCGCTTTGGTGATTGCTTCACTGATAGAGTAACATCTTTTGCTGAAGGCAGTGTGATGGAAAAAAGAAATATGAGGCTTATCATCATTGGAGAGAATCTTAATGCAGAGAGATATTGAGATGAAATTCTACAACTGGTGGCAACCCCATATCTACACAGTCTGGGACCAAACTCTATGCTCCAGGATGACAATGTTCACCCCCCATAGATTCTCAGAGACTACCTCCGAGATCTGTAATGGCCTGTCAGCAGTCCTGACCTTGACCCGGTTGAACACTATGGGGATCCTCTTGATTATGATGCTTGTGCCAGAGTGACCAACACAAACACGTTGGCTGGTTGAAGAATGGGATGCCCTCCCACAGCAGTGTGTGTAGACCAACATGAGGAGGTGCCGGGCTGTTGTAGCTGTGTATGTTTCTTCCACACACACTACTGAGGCTCCTGTTGAATGAATAAATTCTAATTGTTAAATTTCTATCGTGTCTTATATCTTTAGACTTCAATCATCCAATCCACCAAACAAGTGCCAACAGCAAATCTTTCACCAGTAAAAGCCACATACTCAGCCCACAAATGTTCCTGACAAATGTGGTACCAATTAAAAGGGAAATAAACAGGCTCTCCAAACAGACAGATTTATTTCCAAGACACATTGTTACAACAAAGAAATTATCACAAGTTTATAAGAGAGCAAAAAGAAAAACCTTAGCTGTGGCCCAATCAATAGACCGGAAAAAAAGAGTAAAGTGGACGATGGCTGAATCCTCTTCTTCAGTGAAGTAAAATACCTTCACAATATCAACAGAAGTCAAGAGAATGTAAGCATCTCAGTCATAAAATCTGCTATCTGGAAACACCTTCATGAAGGTAAAAAAGAAGGTTTACAAGAGGATGCAAACCCTGACTGGATTGTCAAAACAAGCCTCATGTATCCTGGAACTGGACAGATAAAACCAAGAGAAAAGCCTGCAGAAGGAAACTAGCAGCTCATGATCCGAAGTACACAGCATCATGTGTCAAGCATAGTGGAGGCAGTGTTATGGCGTGGGCATGTGTGGTTGTCAATTGAACAAGCTCACTGGTGGTTTATTGATGTTCTGCTGACAGAAGTATGAAGTTACAGATTTTGAGGTTTTGTAGGGCCAAACTCTGCTCACATTTAGCCAAATAATACAGAGGCTGCTTCAAAGTGCAGAATTATAACGACCATTATGTGAATAGAAATAAAGAATTTTTGGAGGCAAAGAAACAAAATATTCCTAAATGGTGAACTCAGCCACCTCATCTCAACTCGATACACCACGATTTTCAGTTACTGAAGACAAAAGTGAAGACAGAAAAGTCCACAAACAAGCAGCAACTGCAGGCGGCATCTGAAGAAAACTCAAGATAAAGTGACCTGCATGGTCATTAACTGCAAAGGATCTTCATCCAAGCTACTAGTCCAACGTTTTTGTTTTTAATTTTTAAGTTAATTTAGTCCAATGAATAGCTCAAAATGTTTTAAAGGTAACTATTGAACTTCCAAAGGTAGGGTTACCCAAGCTGATTTTTTCAGGGAACAAAGCAAAACGACCCACACAGTTATGGGAACAGAGTTGGGGAGAACTTTCTGAATAATAATTGATGATTTCAACTGAAGATAAAAAAAAAAAAAAACATAGAAGAAAAAAATCATGCGAGTATTTTCAGCTGTTATAGCTGACAAAGGTGAATACTATGTTCTAAAGTTAGTTTATAAATTACATGATATATATATTGTTTTAAAAATTCAGTTATTTGCTCTGTGCTTTATTTCAGATTACAATGAGACCTTAAACTGCATAGTTTTACAAAAAAAGTAGAAAAACTGGGGTGTTCTAAAACTTTTGACCTGTAGTGTATCTAATCACATGTGGCGGCAAACTGAGAAAAAAAAAAAAAAGCTCAATCACTGTCAGTCCAGATATTATCATCTAATTATTCCTGTATGGTTAAATGGGTGATGTTTCTAGAATCTGTAAATTGTTCCTGCAAAGGTCCCTCTGAGTCTAGTTTTGGCAGCAGCACCGAGGGGAAGTTTGGATGAGTGTGCGACTGACAGTCAGAATTGTGTGGAAAACACAAATGAGTCACTTCACTGAAATACAACAGGGAGTCTCTCCAGCACACAAACTCACACACACACATGCTCGCACACACGCCTGACACAAGCGTATGATGGTCGAATCCAAAAGTTAATTTAATTGAGTTGGGCTGAATTTATCCCAGAAGGCGGTTGTTACTGATTAAGTGTGAAGGATGTGAGTTATTAAAGAAAAACAACACTTATCATCGATATGATGAGGAGAAGAGCAAACGAACGGTGAAGAGGGTGCATGGTTTGACACTGGAGTGGTTGCATCTGAAAATGTGCTGCCAAAAGGTCAGTGTGAAAACACAGAGTGACATATTCTCCAGACAGATGACTCACCCTCGACCGTGAGTCTGTAGCAGAAAAACACACTCGCTGATAATTGGTTCTTCCTTTGTGTGCACTGTTTGCTTTGATACTCTAATCTTCTCCCATAGGAACGTCGTTTAACGTCATATCATTTGAAATTTTACCTCTGGACGATATATACAAGATGTGCAAGGTTAAAACAGCTGTTTTACTCGTGATGAATGACCTAAGCTTTGGCACAAAGTTTCTTCCCGCTGATTAGACCTGCATGTGCGCAGACATCATCCTCCATATCCAACGTGCTCCTTTACTTCAAATATAATCAGAGATCAAATGGTGCTTTCATGCCATGTTTTATTGTGATGCATTCAAGTTTTAATTAAAAACAGGGAGACTTGGATTTCCTTAAATCAACAGAGCATCTGCCTGATATTAAAGTTAAAGCCAAAGTTAAACCTATTGTGAATTTCTTTTTGACGACCAGCTTTATGCCTCCACATGCACTTTTATGCAGTTCCATTTTTGTCGGTTGTCTTCTTGTCAACTATTGTTGGCTATTTTAAACTCTGCTTTCCTGCTCTCACCGCCAAAGATACTGCTGGGTCCTTGTTACAACATACCCGTTGTTTCCACAGGTGTTGAGGCAGTCGTGGTTCGTGTTCTTGTCATTGCTCTTATTATTTATTTCCAAAGAGTGGGAAGGCAATGTTTTATGCCACGTTTTACACAGTAGGAGTTTCAGCCATCTCAGATGACAGATAGGCACGTGAGCAGCAACCCGTTAACGGCATGATGATGCTGTGTTTAGAGCCTGAAATACACTCTGTCGTAGCCGTAATTGAACATTTGTTCCATTACACATTGTAACATGCTATGAATTAATTGTCAACCAACTTGATGAGACACGCAGGACAGTGGGCCTCCAGGACTGGATTAGCTCACCTAAATAATAACTATAAATAATGAGAACATTTCTTGGAAAACACGCTAGTGAAAGAACTGAAATGCAGACTTACGGCTTTCATTTCATGGCACGTGCAGGGCATATTCAACCAGCCAGTCAAAAATGAATCAACAAATTAGTCAGCAAACTAAACAATTATTGTTTGTTCCTCTAGTGCTACAGTCTTGTCATGGGTCAGTATATTGAACTGGTACAGGCTGTTAAAAACTTAACGCCACAGACAGAGGGGAAAAAAGACACAGTCAGTCCAAATATTTTCTAATTTTTTTTTTGTTTGTTTCATTTAAACTTCTAGGGGCTAGTGTTAAATACTGATGCTTTCACAGGAAATATTTTGAGGTTTCAGGTGCTGCAATTGTACATCTTTACTAACAAATTATTAAAAATTCCCAACTTCCACCTGGGTAAAATGTAAGAGAAAATGACAAGTTGGATTTCCTGGTAGGTGTAGGAAAAAAACAAAAACAAAACATTGAACATGCAACTCTAGAGTATTATTAGCTCATTTCTTTCTAAAGTTACCTGTATAACTGCTTATTGGAGTTTGCCGTCAATACTAAAGCAAAAAAAAAAAAAAAAACACAAAACAAAAACAGCAAAAACAAACAAGCAAAGACTGACTGCAGATGAAGTGTTTAGGTAGAGATCATCTGTGGAAATATTTGGAGGCAGCAGAATCCTGCTCTGAGCTGGCTCTATGACATAGCAGAAATAATTTCAGACCCATATGCCCCCAAGCAAACAGACGAGGTTCTGTTATGTCTGCCTTTTTTTTAATCCTTTAATTTTCCTATAGTTTCTCACAATTACCGAAAGATAAAAAGAAGCAGTTAATAATGCAGTGACCCACAGGAAGTTACCCAAACCAATGTGGAAGGAAAAACAAATATACAGAATTTAAAAAAATAAATAGGAAAAAAAAAAAAAACCCTGAAAGAGCAGCTGTGGACCGCCTGTGTAGCGTTCTGACCTCTGATATTTCTGAAAAACCACCTCAGGAATGAACAAAGTGATTTATTGAAGCGCCTGGCTGTAAGAAACAGATTTGTTGCAACTGCCAGGCACATCCTGAGTAATCCCTGTCATAGCTTTATGTCATATGTCATCTCATTTCAGCTTTCCCTGTCACTTAAGACTTCCTGGTGGAACGGCAGCTTTAAAAGGATCACACTAATAACAGCTCCACTATATTAAGCTGGAGTACTCTGTAAAAAAGTATACGTTATGGTAGAAACCTTGTGCTGCAGCTTCAGAACTATAACATAATTCTCACTTAAAAAAAAAAAAAAGAAAAAAGAAAAACCAAAGAATGAATTTTGTTAATCCTTTGATGCACTTTGGCTTTTAGTATCTACCATATTTTACCCTTTTTCTGTGCATATTATTGATGATATATGCAAGGTTGTGCAATTTTGTGTGTTCTCAATATTTTTCAAGCATTTTTAATTTATAACCTTTGTTGAAAAACATGAACTGAAATAGTCATGTTATTGACCCTTTGGACATTTTTATACTGATAGGAATCCATTCAAATCACTACTTTTGATCCTACTCTAATTATTGTCTTTAATGTGAGTATAAATGTTTCTGCAAACCATAAATTATCCAGTTTGGATGAAGTATCAGTGGATGAAATATATAATTATTGTACTTTTTTAGATCATAGAACTGAATTATGCCATGACAAAAACATGGCATTTTAAGGGTTAAATTAGGACCTATGCTGATTTAAAAAAAAATAAATAAATAACATTTTTATGGCTTGTTTTTGCTAAAAGCATATTGTGTTGAAGGGTCTTTAATGTAACTTTTTTGAAGGTGCATTTAAGGGCAGTTTACAATGTGTACACTCACACACACACATATATATACACACACACATACATACACACACACACATATATATATATACATACATATATACACATACATACACACACATATACATACACATACACACACACACACCTATGGTCTTGGCTTTTCCCTTTAGATGTCGCCACAGCAGATCATCCTTCCATCCAACCAACTGCATATCCTGTTTCACCAGAAATCCCCTCAAAAAACAACAACTTATATTTGATATGTTTACCCTTGGTTCTTGTGCTTGTTTTAAATTTTTTCCATCATGGTGGCAGACAAGAAGGGGTTAGGCACCAAATCCTGATGCTGTCAAGTCATGATGCCTTTATAAATTAGACTGTATCACTCTAATGTAGTTTAGACTCGCAGTACTGCATGCAGCATTTCATTTCACTACAGCAGTGCGATATACATAATGTTTAGATTTGACAAAGAAAATTCTCTGATGGAACCTGGGCTTCCCTCCGTTTTTCAACCTACTGCTGCATGTGGGCATCCGTCTCCTGGTGGGCTGGATTGTCAGGGGTTGCCTCAGGCGTACTAGGGTGGCACCAACCTTAACCTTAACCTTAACCCTGTCACGTCCAACACCTGGCTTCTTGGCGGGGATCCTGGGTGGCCAGTCGTCACGAGATGTCGTGACCCTTGTGGCTGGGGGCCCAATGGGGTTGGCTCTGGGCTCTTCCCCCAGGGTCCAGGACCCCCACTACCCTATTAAATTATTTTAGATCAGACAGTTAGAGGGCAGAAGGACACATTCCTTAAACATCTTCAAAGGTCTCCCAGTTTCTGGAATACTTGCCATTCAAAGGTGGAACAGGAGCCGATCAAATGCTGCTGTACATGCTTCCACAACACAACAGACCTTTTATCTAAAAGTAGATATTTTGGTTTTATGATTGAATTCCCTCTTATTTAATTAAATTAGTCAAGGAGCTTAAACTCACTTTTTGTTACCACCATGATTTGTAATAAAATACTTGACAAGGGCGTAGGTGGACTTTGAGGGCTTCAGTTGAATCTTAAAATAGCTCAACCTACTTTTCAGTCAGAAGAATCAAGTTTGTTTTTTCAAAGTTAGACGAAAAAGAAAGAGGAAGTTGCTTGTTATATTTTGTCTGTTTGTCATCCAAGAAAGCAAAAACAATGTCTTACAATTCTGAGCACAGAAACTAATTTATCCGTGAAACACGCCAGGGAGGGCTGAGCATGTACAAACGTTGTTTAGATGGTGGCTGTGCTCCGTGCAGGTGACCTTAACTTCAGCAGCAGGGAGGGGGTCGTCTGTCTCTTCATTTGAGTTGGTCCCAGAGGAAAAGGTCTCAAGGGTTAATCTCAGCAGAGCGGCTCATGACAGAAAGAGAATCAAACATCTTAGTGGGACAACAACATGGGGAGCAAATGTTTGTGGCAAAATTTTGGCAAGATTGTAATTTGTTTGAATGTAAAATATTAACTTAAAATTGCGTTGCGTTTTTTTTTGCTTTAAAATTGTATTAAAAACAAATTTTGGAAAACTTTTTTTTTTTTGCTACATAAAAGTTTAATTTTATCTTCTAACTGTAAATCAAATAAAACTGTCAGGGTTTTGCTGTTAAATCTCAAATATTGCAAAATCCTTTTTTATTTAATACTAAAACTTTGTCATAAAATATTGACTTTTTGATTTGTAATCAAATCTTAATTTTTTTTAAGAAGCTTTTTGTAATATGGATTTGGCAAGGCCACATATTTGTCATAAAAGTCATTTTTTTGTAAATTTTTTAAATAAATTTCCCAACTTTTTGTTGTAAATCATGATTTTCATAAAATTGAATGTTTTGGTTGAAAAAACAAAAACTTTTTATATAAAATTGTGACTTTTTAAATTTAATTTCGCAATTCTTTTTTTGTAAAATATTGACTTTGGCAAAATTGCAACATTATGAATATGCTATGAGGCAGCAAACACTCATTTTAAGGCAATCATACGCTCTTCAAGATCTAATGGGAGAAAAAAAAATGTTGTGAAATGGATTTGACCTGCGGGCCTTGAGCTTGACATCTATGCTAGGCCACATCATCACCATGGTTACCAAGGGACAAATTATTTCCCTCCATTTTCTGGTCTGAGTCATTTTCTGAGTCAATTTTTGTCAGTTTTTTCTTGTGAAATTACAAATTTAAAAACATTTTGGATGTAAAATTGCTAATTTTGCAAGAATCATTTTTATTTATTTCTTTAACAAGACTTTTACAACTGCAAAACTCAGACTTTTAAAATCTTAAAATTACTTAGTTTTTGCTGGTATTTTTGCAACATGTCATCGTAAAACTGATAATTTTGTCTATTTAATTTCAACTTTGTCCCAAAAGTACAAATTTTTGTTATAAAATCTTTTGCAAACTCTTACTAAATTGTAACTTTTTGACATAAACCAGATGTTCTCCAATTCAATCATTCCACTTTTTGGTGTTGAACGTCACATTGAAATCTTGTCTCTGCACACTCTTGCAGGTCAGAAATGAAAGAAGTGGCAGCCCAGATTTGCCCTGCAGGCCTTGAGTTTGACATCTTCTAGAGTCCTAAAAGAAATAATCTCTAGTTGGGTACATGTAGCTCAGAGCAGCCATGTTTCCATGCATTTTCTTTTTTCCTCTGACATTTTAACCTTCCGCACCAACGCACCTGATTTCCTCACTTCCGCTTCTCCACAGAGCTTTAACACAAATCAAAGAAACATGATGTAATTACCAACCTGAGTGTCTCTCTTTCATCATCATCCCCTCTTATGTCATCTCTCTTGCCAGTTTCTGTTTCCACCCCCCTAATTCTGCTCTAACATCCTCCTTTTCCTTTGCCTCTCTTTGAAATTGATGTGGAGGAAGAATGAAACCATTCTGTCACATGTGCTGTGATGTAAAAGTTTGTCTTTGTCCAATATTTCCACCTAAAACCTCCCAAGTGATGCACGTCCATTCATCGCTGTACTGTACCTGTCATTCCTTTGCACACAACTGGCAGTTGCTATAGAAACGTGTCAGCTCATGTAGTTGCTATAGGGACACACCTCACGTGATGCCTTCTATAGGTGAGGTGACTTGATATCCGTCTAAAAGAAAAAATGCGCATTTTCGTTGAGAGTATATAAAAAATGTTTAAATAGCTCTTTGGAGCTGTGAGTGTTTTTAAATTACTTTAATGGTTTTATTTAGTATACAGATGAAGAGCAATTTAGTCATTACTCAGGGCTCATTATTCATTAATCATGGCTAATGGAGCAGTGACTTTGCATTATTTATATCTTTTTCTTTTAAAGGAATAGAACATGTATGATCGGCAAGTGATTTTTAGCTGGAAACACCAGATATGTCTCCTGAAGGGCTAAATTGTAACACATCCATATGTTGTTCTTCCACACACTCAGAGGCTTACATGCAGCATGATGAGCTGATTCCCTGTTAGATGTTGAGCTTGTTTACTGAATATTTCCGTGTCATTTCAGTTGGGTACCTAATGCTCTCCTCAGCAAAAAAACCTGGTTATCTCAAAGCTGGAGTGGGCTTCGCATTAGGCCCATGGTGTGGCTGTTATGACAGGAGTTCTCTTGTTTCCCACTCCAGACTCTTCAGAAGTGCAGCACAGATGTGCCAGCCTTGCATCCCCTCCCTGCCCTTTCATCACTACCAGGAAAAGGGATTTCACTTCTCTCTCTTGGTTGTCAGGCCTTTTCTATCTTTTTTCTATCACTCATAAGCCCTCAGTTTGTCTCGTAGCAGCTTTTGGTGCAGGAGGTTAGTCCGCAGTCATGGCTCAGTGTTTCACTTTTGTAGGTGCAAGTGCGTCTTTTTTCCCCCTCTGTTCACACACCACTGTTGTCATTTTTCCCTGTTATGCCCGACTTTTCCTTTATCCTCCAAGGTAATCCATCTTTTTTTACTCTTTCAGTAAGCAGGAGGAAATCTCTGCCGTCGCTCGCTCTTGAGACACTGTGTGGGCTTCTATGTGACGCTCACAAGAGGAGCGAACAGAGAAAACTGAGCCAAAGTGAGAGGGAGCAGAGCAAACCTGAGAAAAGAGGCTGGCTGTGTTTACCCTTGTGTGATTCACCATCTGTGATAAAGCACTCTCCTTTTACCAACACAGTGATTGACAGGACAAGAAAAAGTGTGAGAGGGAGGATGGGGGGTAGGAGAAGAGTGTGTCTGGTCTTGTGTGATTCACAGCTCCTTTGAACACTAAAAGCTTTATGATTCTGAATATTAGAGCAGAATTCATCGCTTTAAGATATGTCAGGAAAGAAAGAAAGGAGAGAAACAGGAAAGGGACCAAATAAGATTAAATTAAAATTACAGGCAGACTAAAAATAGAATGAAGATCATAGAAGGTGGGAGGAGGAGGAGGAGCAAGGCAAGCATCAGAAACAAGAAAAAGGGTGGAGAAAGAGGAAGTAAGGGAAGGAAAAAGTAATCCAATACTGGACAAGCTATCCGGTCACGTCACTCACAGATTTGTACAAAGAGTTTTTCAAGCCCATTTCACCTCAACCGTGCAACAGCATTTTGCAAAGGGGCGGGACAAAGCTGTCAAAAGCAACAGCAGAGCCAATGACCAGCTGTCAGTCAAGCATCCTGGCATCTGATTAGTCAGCTTAATTGCTTAATATGAATTTATCCTCCAATATGTTTAACCCTTTGATGCACCCATGCATCCCCCCAAAAAAAAAGAAAATTCTGAAAATATATTAGCTCAACTTATAACAAGATAAATGACACTCTGTGACATTCTGTGATGTGCTCAAACCATGAGCACATCACAGAACTTGTCTAACGTACACTATCACTACGAGCATCAAAGTACAATCTTACATGGTGCTGCTTTAAAAGTTTATTTCTACAAATTGTCAGTTTGAAAATTATGTATACGTCTATATTTTTGAAATAGCTTTTTTCTGAGACAGATTACTTGGATGGTATGCATTTATTACCTCCGCCAAGTTGGTTGTGTTTTTGTCGGCGTTGGTTTGTCTGTTTGCAACATAACTCAAAAAGTTATTTACGGATTATCACAAAAAGTTCAGGATATGTCCAAATTGGGACAGCAAACAAAAGATTAAATTTAGGAGGTGATTTGGATCACTTTCTGGATCCAGGAATTTTTTTAAAGGTTTCTTTATCATTGCAAGATTTTTCAGGATGTGTGTGTAAATATATATACACATACACACACACACACACACACACACACACACACATATCCACAATAAATGCTCTGAATGTTTGGCAAAAAAATATGGGACATGGTCATGACAGCATCAATAATGTGTAAAAGTA
>JBAMYA010042233.1:0-14652 GCA_037176975.1 Arrhamphus sclerolepis
GTTCAAACTAATGTATTTCAACTGGAAATTCATTTTGTGCCTACAAGCACGACAATCATAGACCACGGCGCACAGAGGGAGTTTGACTTTATTTCATTTTTGAACCTTGATCGCAACTTAATACATTTTAATCATCGGATATTTGTCATATAGGCTATCATATTTCATACAGTCTAACTCCTGTATTTTTCTTTAGCCTATTTTATCGTGTTTTATTTTATTTTTTTTAATGTAAGAAGTGCATTTGAGAACCCAGCATCATATCAGATGCTGATATGATGCATTTATTTGTCTTCTTTGGGAGAAATTTCTCTTGGGAGCGGGGGTGAGTGGGGCAAGGCTGCCCGGTATAACCATCTTGCGCCCGCAGTGTTGAGACGGCTGCGAGCAGCGAGCGCTGCGCCAGTTGTTCTCCGAGGTGACGGAGAAAACGGACTGGGATCACCATCACCATGGTGCTAGTGCCATATGCTAGTGCTTGAATTTCTCACATACAGAGACTAAGGTTAAATTTATGTAGTTTTAAGTAACTGTATATTTGTCAACATAGATGTTCTAGAAGTTTGTTCTCAAGAGCATGAATGTTGAATGTTGCCCTGCTATACAGGCTGGTTTTTTTGTGAGCCTTGATTTGAGTCGAGCTTTTGGATGACCTGGGGCCTGTACTATGACGCGGCGTTAACTTACTCAGATGTAACCCGGAGTTAACCTGCAAAACCGGGATTGACAAAACCAGACTATTTTGATACTAGGAAACGTGGCTTACTCGGTACTACGAAGGTGGTTATGAAGTTGATTTGATGAACCTGTGTTAACCTACTCGGAGTTTGTGCATGTTCACATAAAAGTGCATGTTGCCGCGCACATTACCGTTTTCGATGATGGCACGATCACCTTATTTTACCGAAGAAGCATGAACCATCATAATGCAGAGCTTTGACAAATTGATATTAATTTTATGGAGGGAGTAAGGGCTTTTTGTGTGCTACAGATGATTATTAACCTGTGGAATGTCTGGGGGGAATTACTTACTTTCAATTAATAATGCGTAGATGCAACATAATTCAGTGGAGGGTGTACCTAAGGTAACTATATTCTGAAAAGCCCAAAACATAAAGTAGCTTTATAAACCATATGTTTATATGAAACAGTAGCCTTAGTGTCTGGCTGAAGTGTGTGTGTGTGTGTATTGGGGGTGGACATATGAAGTGGTGAGTTCAAACTTGCAATCTAGTGCATGGGTTGTCACCTGTTTAACCATTGTACAACACAGCTGTTAGGAGCACAAGCACTTCGTAGATAGATACTGTATGTCACACAACTTCTATTTAGCTAATTGTAAGACAAACAGTCAGAATAATCCATTCTTTTCTTAATTGGACTAATATACATCAGTCCCCCTCCCCCATGGACGTCCTGGACAAGGCGTAAAAAGTGAACATGTCTGGGCAAAAGAGGACGTTTGATCACTCTAGACATACCTAGATGTAAAGTTAATTAATTCCTAAATGGGCTACCTTGACTGTATGATTGTTAGACTATATATCCGACTGCTTCATTATTTTTATTATACACATGGTCAAGACTTTTTCACATCTCAGACTTTGCTTTCATTGCTGGTGCAAAAGTGCGCTGGAGCATCTTTCTCTGTTTTGCGCTGCGTCTTGCAAGAGCGCAAAATGGTTTGGAAGCGCAAGCTCGGCCCAAACCCGTGCAATATGATTGAAATTAAGCATGTTTGGGCAAAGATCTTAAGCTCTACCCCCTCACAATTTGTGCCCCAATGTCACACAGATCATCAAGGTACAACGGCATTGTCTTGGGAGAAATTGTTGGTGGAGGGGCGGTACTAATCAAGGGAGTGGTTAAACGGAAACCTTGAGTTAACCAAGCTCATAACCTGCTCGGACCAGGTTTGAGATGTGGAGTAAATTGCCCATGGAAGCATACCTTGATCTAAACCTATCCACCTTTCGTAGTATGGGTAAGTCGGGAAGTTACACCGCACATGATCAAGTTACTCTGAAGTTACCCCGATAAGCCGGTTAAACCCGGCTTGTAGCACAGGCCCCTGGTGGTGGTGAAGAGTCATTGAGGGTTTAGCCAACAACAATCCTGCACCCAGTGTCTTCGTCCCCAAGCTAAAGATAAGCAGAGATCTCATCCCAGATTAAAAAAACAAACAAATAAAAAAAAAAAAAAAAACACAAAACAAAAGCATACTACCTTGGCAGATCAACACTTCTTTTTTTTTTTTTTTTACAGAGTTCTGGGTTTTCATTATTTTATTTTTTTTTCTTGACAACATTGGCGTGGAAAAAGAAGATATGCATATATACATACATGCGTGTGTGCGTGTGTGTGTGTGTGTACGTGTGTGTGTGTGTGTGCACTGCAGTTTGATTTCAGATAAGTTAAATGGAAAATGTAAATACATGAACCTTTTAAATTACACAGTAGATCTGAGTTGACAAAATGTGCCCAAAATGCCAATTTAAATGCGCGTCACTGTTCATTTATGGTGATGAAACAGATCAGTGCACATTAGAAACTTTGTAAGCAAATCCTGTATGGATTACTGTGGAGTGCTTGGAAATCAATGTGAGGTAGTTCTTGGGTACAACGCTTTCTCGCTGCCTCTGCTTCCTCCTGGCTCAATAAAGCTGCAGCTCTATATGATGGCTGCTCAAACAAAACGGCATCTCCAGCAGTTAGTGTCACAATTCAGAGGTGGAGTTGAGGCTGAAGGTGCTCCTCAGCAACACTAGTCAAGCATAGAGGCAATAACAACTGTTGTCTGGGATACAGATGTATTCAGTCTTCATCTTTGTCTTTAGCTTTTCTGCAGTGCTGTGGTGTCTGATTGTAACTGAAGAAAAACAGAGGAGCGATCTTCTTGCTTTCTCATGCTTGTCAAACCAACCAAACTGCCAGCATGCCAGGTCAAAGAGTTTTGCACAATTACTTCATTACTTCATACTTGCACTCTGTTGTTTATATCCAAAACCTCAGCCCAACCTCAGTCAGGATCTTTTTTTCCTGAACAGAATCAGGAGAACATAACATCTTTTTTCAAAGAAAAACATTCATATGAAGCTCTTTTTTTGCTGGATGTGTTATAGCATTCCCATGATCCTGTGGTATAGATAATGGATGAATGGATGAATAGATATTCTTGCAATCAATTTCAGACGTGCCTGTAGCTAACTTCATACTTTATTGAGACTAAACATTGTCTCCACAAGTTATGACTCACTGTAAGACATTTTAAGCTGATTCAACTTGCAAATGAAAGTTCACCTGCTGCCTTGAAAATGCAGGTTAATTCAACTTGAGGATATTCTTTGTTTCAACTCAAAAGCTGAAGTTCATCAAGTTGATATGACTATAATGTTCTAATACTCTCAACACTGTTTTTTAAGTTGTCTAAGTTGATTTAATTATTAACTACTAGTTGTTTCAACTTGTTACTTCAACTTGTGTTAGTAAGTTAAAACGAAGAATTATTTTACATTATCAGTGCATGAAAACTCAATTCACCTAGTCCAACTAACTCACATTTCTGCATTGTTATGACTCGTAGATCAAAGTTAAATAACTTGTTGACATTTAAATAAACTTGCAATTTTGCCACCAGAGGATTAACTTTAAAGTTTGTTGCAACTTAGATGCATAACTTATCTTATATCATTGAATTCTCTCTGTTCAGAAAGATAACATTTAATTTAAAAACAATGTTATACATCTTAAACATTAGGTTTAGATTCAAACATGCCTTCACACCTAAACAGATGAGTTAATGCTAAACAACCAGGCTCATGTAAGACAATCAATGGGTTGATAACATTCTGAGATAAACAAGAACAAAGTTGAATGCTGGTAAATCTTAACCATTCTTTTACAAAACAGCTTCCTTTTAACACATCAGAGCCAGTTTCACAAAGTGGCGTAACTGATACTCGGAGTCTGTTGCCACAGCAACTGACTTTCTGAACTAAAATTGGTCAGGAGCAGTTTTACTTCAACATACCCCGAGTGTCTTTTTGTCTCCTCCCCTTCATGAAGCTGAAATGGCTTCAGCTCAGTCTTAAAACCAATCATATAATGATCATATTGAAGACGAGTGAATGATGAAATGTCATATTTTGCGTCAGTAAAGTATGTTGATGATCTGAATAGATAATTTAATAGTTTAATGTGATCAAACCAGCCATGACTTCTACTTGTGACACCTTGATGATTTAGTTAGCCCCCTCCCACCCCCCCAAAAAAAAGAAAAAGAAAAAAGTAATCTTAATTTTGTGCATTACATATATCACTCACAGTATGTCTATACTTCACACAAAACAGCATGGATTATTAATTTTACCATTGATTTTTCTAGCGCCAGTTTTCTTAATAATGATGGGAAACTGAACATTCTCTATCATATTATTAGAAAGTGAATGAAGCAGAATTGAGAGAAAAGTGTTGGCCACTTTTTTTTGAAAGAGGCACATGGCCTGCACATACTTTTTTTCTTCTTTTCCATTCACCACTAAGTCATTGGATAATAAACATGATTTCAAAGTTATCATTCAATTAGTTATCATTGCTCCCACTTGTGAGGAAAACAAATGTCTCTTTAGGATTTAACAGTGTGACTGGATGTATTGATGCTTCTAGGCACCTTGAACGATTTTTTTCCCCATCCGATTGAAAAGTTTTTTTAAAAGTGAATCCAACCAAGTCTGTTATGTTTGATTTACGTCTGAAATGCGTTTTATATGTCATCTAAAGTTGTTGTGTCATGTTAGCAGTACCTGCTACTAAATCTTTAAATTACACATCAATTCTGTAATTTCTCCTCATCAACTGTCTTTCCTTCACCGATACAGTCGGCTTACCTCCTTTGTGAAATGGACCCCTGCTGGTTCCCACATTTTTCCAAAACTTGAAATGAAAATACGAAAGATGAAAAAAGAGAAAGGTTTGAGGTATTGTGGAATTCTCAGTTTGAGCTTGAGATGTGCATTAATTTATGTAAAGATGTTATCTTGGCATCTTTATATCTGACCTGCACTGTACAAACTACACTGCTGGAACCACAAACAATTTAAGAAGAAGAATCCCAGAGTTCAAAAACTATAGTTTCTTCTACTAAGAGCTAAAGATGGGCCTTCATTTGTTTACAGGCAATATCAGAGTAGTTTATTTCTGAGGCCATGGATTCTTGCCTGGCATCGGTCTGGTTTAATTTTCCTCGTGTTGCAGGGGTACTCGAGGTTAAAGCAGAAGATTAACAGTAGAGTAGCCCATTAACATGGCAAAGCCTGTGGGCACATCTTTGAGTTCATGAACGATAATCGTGTCCTCTACCACCACAGCTACATTAAAGACATCCAGAGGAAATGCATCATGGAGAGGACCTTCGTGTCCAATAAGCAGTGCGACCTGCATTCCTTTCATTATCACATTGAGGGTTTCTCCATGAGTTTAATGACAAAGCCATACACATCTCAACTGACATCTCCTGTTTGTAATTTAAAAATGCAAAGCAATCTACAAATCGCTATTATTACATTTTAGGTATTTGTAGCCTCAAAACAGACTGAATTTTGATGAGCCAATGCCAAAATCAAGTCATTATTTTGTGTTTATCATTAAAGTACCTTTGTGTTCATTTATCTTTTTTTTTAACCACAAATCAAGCTCAATATTTTAAATAACTAATCAATAATCTATTGTTAAGGTATCCATCTATCAATTAAGGAAACTGACTCAAATTTACATCCCTACCAATAAATGAAGACCCCTTAAAATGTGTGTAAAGAATTTAATTTACCAGTGGTTACTTCCCCCAAAATATTTAAGACACAATTGTAAGACTTCAACCTATAAATAAGATTATTTTATACAATGCTAGAAAAAACTGACATTAAGAGCAAGATGCAAGACAAGACAAATGACGAGCATTTCTTTGGCAATGGCAATATCTCAAATAAAGTAGAGAAAAGTCAGTGTAGTATGAAATGTGTTAATATTGTGACGGTCCCCCTGCTGGTGCAGTGTGGCCTATTAACTGTTTTTCTTTTAAAGGTCCTGGAGTAGGAGGAGCCCAAGGTCACGTGGGGATATGGGACTACCTGGACCATATAAAAGGGACTCTCCTTTTACATAGTTGGTGGGTGCTGGCAGTGTCTGACGTGTGCCGTGCATGGGCTGCCATGTGGGAGGTTCTGACTCTATCCTGGGAGCCATTCGCCTACACCTGACAGGGGTCCGCACACGCTGTTGCAATGGTCCCGGGGCGTATGTCAGAGTGTCTGGGCTGCAGCCCACAATTGTTAGACGTTGTATGTTTCAATAAATGCCTCTAAAGGGCTTTAAATCGTTACGGGTGTCTTGTCCCCCCATTTCCTTGTTAAGGTCTTTTGAGTCGGGTCGTAACAATATACTGACTTCCATCACACATCCTGATTTCGTTGAAGGAATCCTCTGGAAGAAATTGAGGAACACCAAGTAGGGCAGCTGCTCTCCTGTTTTGGTTTGTGTCCTCCTGTAAAAAAATAAGGCAAGGGTTTCAGTGGATCCTAAGCTAGAATACAAATTTTAGTAAACATTATTAGCAATGTTTTTCTCTATGCCGTACATATCCTTTTTGAAGACACTGCAGAATTCCACTCAGGGTCAACTTTCTGCTCGATACTACAGCAGCTTCATACAGTCCCAACAGACCTGGAACCATGGCATCTAGTCCTTCCAGGAATGACTCCAGCAGGTCTGTAGTGACAATTCTGCAGAACTCAGTGCTTAGCTGAAACAGACATAACAGAACAGCAGCAAAAAGGATGAGTGAGGGAAAATGCGAGCAGCATAGTGCTGTAACAGCAGGAACAAAGAAATCACAAATATCACTGTTAGACAGAGAATATGCTTATTGTGGAAGAAGCATTCAGATACCTTCGTAAAAGTATCAGTACTCCTACATTCAAAACATTACTTGTGTAAAGTACACAGGCATTGTTGGCAAATGTAAGGCACTAAAAGTAAAATTATTCAAGTTGTAGTTAAATCTCCCTCCTGTCAATGATTTACTATTATATCTGATGTCTATGGATTAGTGTCAATATTGTATTCAAATTATAAACATCTAGAGATGCATGGTTTCACTGGACAGAAACAGAATGACAAACTGTAATCTGAAAGTAACTATTAACTAAACAGATCAGACAAATGTAGTGCAGTAAAAAGTAAAATATTTTCTGAGAGGTAGGAGTAAAAGTAAACAATTGTACAAAAATAAATACTCCATTGAAGTAGAAGTAGGCTATCTATAATTTGTACCTTGTAAATTGCAACTGAATAAAGTACTTGAGTAAATGACTTTCACTTCCACTACTGTTTTTGATTACACTTCACAAAATACAGAACTTGTATGTAGTACTGAGTTGGCAAAAGAATCACCTGTCTTTGACAAAACAGTGCAGGCCATCTGTCCATGACTTCAGAGATGAGTGGCTCATCACCCATGACTTCCTGTCTTCGTTGTGAGAATGTTGCAATCATCAGTTCATCCAGAATTTGTAAATCTGGATCTCTCTTCTGCTCTTCTAGAAGCATTGGCTCATGATCCTTCTCCGATGCAGACTGTCCATCAGGTGGCTCTGTAAGGCAGGGCATCGCTCTCTTTTTTGACTTCTTGACTGGCTTGCGGTGTCCATCTCTTCTTTTTCTTTTATTTACAAGAACTTCAGGGCATCCAGCTGCCGTCATTCTCTGACGGTAATTGCCCATCTTGAATCTCAAGCTGAACACCCAGCAGTACCATCCTTTACCTGACCCAGGCTCCCTGAGACAAGGGTGCTTTGCAATAACAGCTTTGGCTACACTTTCACAATAGTCTAAGCTGGAATAGGCTATAATTTAGGGTCTGTCTAGTATTTCACTTTTCACACCCTTTGAGATGACCATCACAGTTCCATCCTTTGCATAGGCATCATTTGCTGGCCGTAGTTGAAACTCAGCATCATGGGAAAAGCTGGAATAACAATGAGATCAGGCCATTCAGCTGAATGACAACTAGTCGGGGAACAAAGGCTGACAGAGTCTAATGCTGAGTTAGAACTCACTTCAGAGGATGTGCTCAAAACCTTCAGAGTGGCTCATTCTATTGGTAGGTCCTTGACATTTGTTAAATTGCAGAGCTGATTCCCAAAAATTGTAAAATGAAGTTCCCTCAGAGGCCCAGAGTGTTGTGCAGTACTATACATAGTTCATTGGCCAGCTGGTAACACCTGACATAATCCAGGAAAGCAGCTGTGAATAGTTCCATAATGAATGGTATGCAACCATCCACTACACGGATCTCCAGTACTGTCCCAAAATCTGTCTTTGAAAAGTCTAAATGTTTAAATAAATAACTATAAATATTGACATGCTGACTTAACTTGAAGATCCATCTGCTTCTTTGAAATCTTGTAATCATGAGGCTTCTCTAAACTTTCCAAAGTGCTTGGATTAAAGGCGGATGATGCTATGATGAAATTTCTGTACCGAACACAGTGTGAGGTCTAAACTGAGGTATGAACAAAACTTTTGTGGACCATTACACCCCTACTTTTGTCTCTTTACTAAGTAGGTTTAACAATTTTTTTTACCTAATGCTGTAATTAAGATTGGTTTAATTAGTTCAACAATTTGCAAGTGCATTTACAGCTGTTGAGCTGGGTGAAAATAGTAGCCATCTACTTTTTTTTTCCCACCATAGATTAGGCTACATCATAGACTACACAGTGCATGGATAACTCTGAATGCATTTTTTTTCATAATATCTAAATTAAATTGATAATACCTTACTGGAAACTAATCTAAAATAAAATCTATCCATCCATCCATCCATCCATCCATCCATCCATCCATTATCTATACCCGTTAATTCTTATTCCTGTGCAGGGTCACGGGGGTCTGGAGCCAATCAAAGCTCTCTCTGAGCGAAAGGCAGGGGTACACCCTGGACAGGTCCTCAGTCTATCGCAGGGCCACAATACAACCAGTCACACTCTCACTCACACCTAAGGACAATTTAGACCTAGGCAATTAACCTAACATCTATGTCTTTGGACCGTGGGCGGAAGCCGGAGTACCTGGAGAGAACCCACGTAAGCATGGAGAGAACATGCAAACTCCTAAAGTAAAATAAATAAACAAAATCATATTCATTACATTAAAATACTGTGCAAGGTTATATGAAACATCACACAGGGGCAACAAGTTGCTGCAGAGGGTGTGGTCATTACTCGTACAATAGGTGTTTTAAAGATTCCTTGTAGCCTTCTTTCTCTACTGAAGGACATCTGTAATTCTAAAATTAATCATTTGAATCTACTAGGGGCGGGTATGTCAACCTCACAATTCAATTTTGATTCTTTGGGTCACCATTCTATTTAATATTGACTAATATGTTTCGATATCAATTCAATAATACACTTAAATGACAGAAATACCCAGATAATTCATTACAGTACCTTGTGGTATTTCTTAAAATAATGTGTGCAATATTTATATTTGTTAATGACAAACTGACCCCAGATTGTATTTTACGGTTTCATTATTCTTTCATGAACAAATAATAAAACATTAGCAGAACAGTATGCTCTAAAGTGCAGACTAAACAGCTAAGAGCTTGTTTGTTAGGTGGAGAAATAAAATGACATACAGAATTCTGACTTTAATCTCAAAATAGCCATGCAAGCTGCCTTAGAGCCTGCAGCTTGTTTCATTCATTCATCTTCATTCATTGTAACGGTAGGATGTTACACCCTCTCTGATCGTAATTTTATCATTGGGACAACGAGAGGTCCTTAAGCTGGAGCCTGATTTTTTTGTGAATTAATTTCAGGATTTTCTGCGTAGATATCCAATTGGGGAAAAATTAATAGCAATGCATTGATGAATCTATTTTTTTTTTTTTTAAACCCAGCCCTGGACTGTATTAACTTGTGGAAAAGGCGAGGAGAAAATGTCAGCTTTCATTTTGAAAAATAACTTATCTCTGCAGCATGCTCAGAAAGATTAAAGTCACACGTAATTATCAGCATATAAATACTTATTAAATGACATTCATAAATTAACTTTTCCACTTACTGGTTGATATAACCAGTATTGCTCAGGGACTACAGATGGAAACTAGCTTAAGCTAAATCTGGTGCAAAGCATCTTTTATCAATGCTTTTTAGCACGTTGTCCCCAAAGAGCGAGCAAAGCCACTGAATGTCAATCTTCCAGCTACAGAATTGTTTATTTTTCCCCAGACTTAGCTGTCTAACCAACTAGCTTTACTAAACTAATGTTAATGGAAGCTATCAAACCATCATAGTGAGTCATGTGCGATATATTTAAGCTAACATCAAAGCCAATTATTTAGTCTTTCCAGGATATTATTAAGCACAATGTCAGATTAACGTACATACAATATCCGAACTTAAGGAAGACAACCTAACATCTTAATATTAATTTAGACTCACCTCCTGGTGCTGCCTCACAGCAGAAATAAACTGTCAGACTGTCAGTTAACGTGTATTTGCGGTCCTTTATGTATTACTCCACCTCAACTGGAAGGCTGTTACACAGACACAGACTCCCTGCGCCAGTGGCGGCCCTTTCTCATTCACCTGAAAGTGACCCTATTTTATTTGGAATTCAAATATATGACTTGTCTTCAGGATATAACAATAATTATGTCCATGCTTCAACCACACCAGCACTTTAAATGGGAATTTATTTAAAATTCAAAAATAGCCACACCCTTTTTTTTTCATTCTCCTGCAGGTTTTCTTGTCTCTTTTTTTCTGCAGATAACTTCCAAAGGCAAGTTAAGTCAACTTGAACAGAGCTGACAAAAATTTAAAATAATCAAGACAATGAATTAATGTAATTATAACTTTCAAGATCTAGAACAACTGAGTTCAAAATCCAGAACTTGTCAGAGCTCTTTGAGTAAAAGAGAAACAGTAAGTGAACATAACTAAATGGTGCTGCAATGATTTACAGTGTACGTGGATTAGGAAACTGAGCATATGTGTGTGGCATGACTAAAGGCAGACAAAAGAGTATTTTCATGCTAGAACATCAATTGCAATTTAATTTCATATCATTTTAGAATACTTACAGGAAGTGTCATCTCGCTCTCATGGTCTCATTCAGCAAAACATGTTACATGTCATGGATGATACATGTATTTATATCAACTGACATCACAGCAAAAGCAATTAAAAAAACAAACAACAACAACATCAAAATAAATAAAAAAACAATAAACTAATGATGGTGTCTGCTAGTTCGTAGACTTTAGCACAACTCATGTCAAGTTAAGTCAAATTTATTTCTATAGCACATTTAGGGTTAGGGTTAGTTGGCCAAAGTGCTGTAGAGCCTAAAACCAAAGAAAAAGAAAACAAACACGAATGAATAAAGAAATAACAAATTAACAATAAAAAACATATAAATCTAATAAAACAAAATACAATAAAAACACAGCAAAACACAATATCTACAGAAATTGTAGAAACAACAGCTCTATAATAAAATACATAAAAGCAAATCAAAATATATGGGTAAATTTATTTTTACATACATCTACTTGTCCTTTTATTTTTGAAAATCTTGGGTAGATGTAACTGTCCTCTGGACAGTGTTCCTCCTCGGTTCTTTAAAGATGTTTTTAATAGTATAGGGCTGTTGTTGACCTCTGAGGTCCAGCTGTGTTCCAGCTGACTTCAAACGTGCTGTGCAGCCTCTCCGCAAAAAGAGAAATCTTGACACTGCTGTTCTTTTTAACTACAGAGCAATTTAAAAGCTTCCTTTCCTTTATTTTTCCAGTTTACAACCAACGGCAGTCATACCTTGATTTCAGTTGTATTTCAGAGAAATTCCAGTCTGGGTTTTAAATTATTTCATAGCACAGTGCTGCTTAGTTTTTAATGACCTGCTTTTCTGCTGTCTGCTGATTGTGGTAACTGCTGCTCTGGTTCTTTTAGATCTCACATCGGCCTTTGACACAGAACATCGTCATATGGCCATGTCGGTGTAATTGGCCCATTGTCTCAGTACTGTAAGCACTTTGTGAGAAACGCTGGTGTGATTTTTGATTCTGGTTTTAAATTTGATAAACAAATTAGCTCTGTTATTAAATGTAGTTTCTTTCAGTAAGGTAAAATCATACCTTCCCTCCAAAAATCTAGAGATAGTTATTTTATCACCTGTCAATTGGATTATTGTAACTCTCTATTTTGGAATTGATCAGTCGCTGCTCCGTTGTTTACAAACTGTTCCAAACACAGCAGCTCGCCTTCTGACAGGGAAGAAACGATGTGAGAACGTCACTCCAGAGCTGGATTCATTTCACTGGCTTCCTGTGCAGTTCAGGATCCTGTTTAAAATGCATTTTTCAGTTTTTAAGAAACTTAACAGCACAGCTTCTTATGTCTGAGTTATGTTGAGTATTTTATGTAATTTTTGCTGATGAAGGACCCAAGGAAGACTAATGCCGATCCTTTCAAACATATAAACAAATAAACAGCACCACCCCAACTTATCAGAGCTTTCAGACTTTCACAGTTCTTTCAGAGCACTGAGATCAAGCAACCAGCTGCACTTGACGGTCTCAAGATCTAACTTAAAAGGCAGAGGTGATAGAGCCTTTTCTGTTGCTGCTCCCAAACTCTGGAACTATCTGCCTGTTAATATCAGATCTGCTCATGGCACCGATCATTTTAAATCATTGTTGAAAACATAGCGGGTTTAGATAATGAATGAATGAACGAATGATGAATGTTAGAAACTTACCTTTTCTCACTGGTTTTTCTTCCAACCATAACCTGGCATGCATGTGTGTATATATTTATATTAATTTATTGATTTTATCTTTTATTTTAGAGCTGTGTACATATATATATATATACATATATACACACATGTATATATGTATTCATATTTATACATTCATACTTTAGTGTCATGGTTCAATATTTTATTGGATACAAAAAAAGATTCATTTCCATGCCTTTTTTAACTTGCTATTTCTTGAAATCAATCACAAACATTTGTGTAAACTAAAAAATAGCCTACAGTTTTAAACAAATAAATAAATAAAAGAAAAGAAATGTATCTGATGGAGAAATCACCCATCTTCTGTGGAAAACATCAGGGTCAGTCTTAACATGAAAACCAAAGTAGTTCCAAACACCACATCTGAATGAAGGTGGAGAAGCTTTGATTTCAGGTATTGTTGTCGCAGTAGCCATGTTGCAACAAGTTAAAACACTTTTACACCCATAATAATAACAGCCTGGTCCTTATTGTCTTTGACCAAAAAATTGCTTAAAAAATTTCTTTCAAGTTAATTCATTAATTTTGCCCATGTTTTTCAGGATAAATTCAACTTTAAAAATCTCTCAAGAAATCGTCATTTTTAAATGTTATAGATGCTTTAAACTGTGTGAAATAACAAAAAAATAAAAATAAAAACACTGTAAATGACCAGATCCAAAGCTTTTGATTAATTTTTCATTCAATTTCAACTATAATACAACAACACAAGCAGTGTTCTTTGCCTGGACTACGTATATACTGTTTACACAAGTTAGTTCTGACCAAGTAGTTTAATTGGACAAGAGACATTCCATGAGTGCTGATATAGCGTACAACAGCACTGGGACATTTTACAGACATTATCACTCCATTGTACAGGTGTTCTAATAACCATTAATTAATGTTACATCAGTTAACTTTCTTAGATCAGACAGCAACCTGCTGTTAACTCAACAGAAACACACATCAGCCACCAAAGCATCTGTTTACAGACTCTTATTTCAGTGGTTGTTCAATAAATGGAAACATTCAGATAAATGTAAATGATACAAAGTCGTGGTAATATGCAGACACAGAGTTGCAAGTTTGTGTGTCGGAAATGTCTGTGTGTTGCCTGGCAACAGCCTTAATTGTCTCCCCCTTCCAGTTGCGGAACTATTTGTGTTGGCGGAGCTAAATAAATGATTAAATGCACAAACAAATCATAATCTCTTGTCGCTTATTACTGTTAATTAATAAACTGCGCTTTTAGAACTTTTGTATAATAGCAATATCACACTGCCACGCTGAACACCAGCACCAGCACGACTATAGTGGCCTTGTACCTATGACTGAATCACAACAGCGCGACCCAAGCACAACACCGCTTGAATATCTGCTTCTCAGCTTTCAGAATCAGTTGGAATTACGTCGATAGCACAGACGGTGTACCGTAGAGACTGTTTTGGTACACTACCCATTGCAGTGTCTGCCTTGATATAGTCACACCATTTTCACTCAGTTCCTTCAGGACAGCCTTGGTCGCAGTCCTTGGATTGTTTTCTACATCTCACTTGATTTTTCTTGCTAGCCAAGTTGACACTAGTGACTTCTGACCGTGTCCTTTGAGGGTTTTTTTTTTACAGGGTTAAACTTCTGATACTTCTTGAAGATACTTTACACTCTTGATACTGGCACCCAAAATTGTTTGGAAATTTTTTTGTAACTTTTTTTCTTCCTTTTCGGCATTTCAGTGTGTGCTCTTAAGTCCTCACTGAGTTTTTCTTTTGTTGTTGTTGTTGTTGTAATTATTGTTTTTATTAT
>JBAMYA010042234.1:0-14650 GCA_037176975.1 Arrhamphus sclerolepis
TATATATGTATATATTCACAAAACATATTGTACAATACTGTAAGTTTTCCTAAGTGCTCTCTCCCTCTCTCTCTCCAAAAGCGTGTACTGGAGCTGAGAGCACTGGGAGCCGCTGCACACATTCATATATGTTGATGAGGTGGGTTTCAATCTGGCCAAAGGTAGAAGGCATGGAAGAAACTGCATTGGACAGAGAGCGACCATGGATGTACCAGGCCAATGTGGAGGGACTATTACTATGTGTGCAGCCATCTCAGACAATGGCATCCTCACCCATGTCCCCCTTCTTGGTCCCTATAATACACAACATCACAGCAGAGTCATGCAGAGGGTGGATTCGCCTCTCCAGGAGATACTTTCCTCGCTGCATTGCAGGGGATGACAATATGTGGCCAGATGTACAGGAACATCTGGATGTGCCACAATGATGTACATCTACCTATGTTCAGTTACAGTCCTGCATGTACTGTTACAGTATATTGTTCACATTTGTGCACTGCTCTTTCAAAGAGTATTTCTCATGTTTGTTCTACATGTAAATAATGTAGATGACTGTAGAGTATTTTTCTTTTGCACAGTGCTGTAGTATTGCAAAGAACATATACAGTAAGAATGTGAACCGTACATATTCAGTGTCTTGTACAGATTTGTTTTTTTTTTAAGTCTCATTTGGGAACAAAAACTATTAAGTATTTAACAAAAAACTAATTGCAATATGAAAAACTTGTGGGTCAAGGATGACAGACACAGAAGGAGCAACTTCCAGCTGCCTTGACTCGAGACTTGAGGACAAATACTTGAGAAATGCAGAACAATGACTTGGTCCCACCTCTGGTGTAAAGTTCCCAAACCAAGTTTTCAGGTGGAGAATTTGGGCCACTTGGCCACAGCTTAAATCTTTTTCAGGGCCTGTCTTACCCGCTCTGCTGTCCATGACGCCACCAAAAAAGAATGAAATGAAACGTTTTTCTGGGATTCATCTTGGAACACATCATATTAATCGTCATAAGCATCAAAGACCCACTTGCGCAGCAACTGGAAGACTATTTAAATGTCCCTATGGTGTTATATCATATGACATCATTGCCTCTGTATTTGGAACTATTAATTATAGGTACTAATTAACTGCTTTTAGGTGTGGCAGCCAAAATGGCCTCCATGCTGCTAAAATTAATATTGCTGCTTTTTAATTTTTTTGCTCTTCTTGTTGGTTAAAGTTGGCAGACTTAGCTACTTGCTTGGTGTTGAAGCACCAACATAAATTGTATTCTTTGGAGACTTCTCTTTGTACATCTCTAAAGCAGAAACTTACTATATTTTAAGATGAAATAAAATGAGGTGGTGGGATGGATTTGGTCCACGGGATTTGAATTTGGCACTTCTGCACTAAACAGAGCGTTTAGCAAGAGTCTTAGGAGCACTCAAACACGATGCTAAGACTCAGAATATCATCCCCAGATATCCCCAACCTCCTTCTCCTTATCCACCTCCTCCAGCTCTACCAGTGGGGACACTGAGTCCTTCCAAAGTCGTCCAAGAAATCTAATCTCTCCAGTGAATCCTGTTTCTGTCCTGAGGGCACCTGGCGACTGGACACACTTCAAACACCTTTCATGAAAGTCTCTGGCAAGCGTCCTGACCAGATACCCAAACCTCCTCACCTGGATCCTCTCAATGTGGAGGTGTCTGTCCCCCTCGATGACTCAGCTCCTCGCCTCACCCCTACGGGTGAGTCCAGCCACAATTCTGGGAAAACTTAAGTCAGAAGCTTGAACTTGCAACTTAATTCTTTTGGTCACTACCCACAGATCATAACAATAGGGGAATATAGATTGGTCGGCAAGTCAAGACCTTTGCCCTCCAAAGACAAAAGCATTTTTTTAAGACTGCAGGGGCACTGACCCTGAATGGTAGCCTAAAGAAGATATTTTTCTAATTAGAATCGAAGTGTTCTTTAAAAAGTAAATTACTATAAATCACTTTTCCCTTTAATTCAGAGCACGAGTGTTGCTCTGACCAGTTCATTGATTGGTGTGTTATTATACTAAAACTTAAACAGTTGCAAAGGTTATATGGTAAAAAAAAAATGCAATGCTACTGAAAATCCTTTAACATTTGCCTTTTGCACCAACAGATATTTGACAGGAATAAAGGCGAGTGATCTTATTTCTCATTTCCAAGTCAGATATGGTTTCCTCTTCACCGGGTCGACCAGAGAGCACAGAACCATCACCAAGTGAGCTCCAGAACTGGAAATGTCAAGCTTAGATTCAAAGACAAAACAAGAAGCAGGAACTACTTTTGGAAAAAAAATGTGTGACTGGAAAAGGTCAGGAGACATGACTCAGATTAATGTCAACTCAGTTTTTTGGGTTTTTGAGGGAACGGGGTTTCTAATATTCCCTCCCTGATATGTGCATTCTCAGACATGTGTGTGATCTTTTGTAATTCTGCCGTGTTTGAACATGCAGTCACTCTCATGAACATGTGCTGCAGTGGTATTTCCACACCTCCAACATGTTAATTGCTATTCTGCTCGTGTTTTGTTTGGCTGTGACTGATTGCCTAATGTAATCACTGCAATCACTGCTGGCTGGTGTCACAACAGTTTGACAGCCACTAGAAGTGCTTCTATACGGCGTGTGCATGTGAATGGATGAGACAAATGTGTGCTATGGTATTTGGCTGTTCAGCTACAGGTTCCCAGTGAGCCCAGTAACCAGGTTTCCTGTGATGAAACAACACTTACTTTGCTTGTGCTGGTGATGATTAGATGAAACGCAGCTGTCCTGAGTATGTTACGTACATGTAACGCGTCAAATGATCGTGGAAATAACTTTAAATCCATCAACCATTTGGCTCCGGTCTCAAGTGTAGTTTAACAAACGCTTTGTGTTTCCATTTATGACACAGCTCTCTACAAATTAAATTTTTCTGAAAGCAGAATCGGCATCAAATAATCGTCGTTTTTAGTTTTACGGACTAGCTTAGTGGAATCCTGGCGTCTGTGTCTGTGATTGTTGCTGCTGTGGGAGAGGATCAAAACGTGAAAGACTGAAGAGAAGAGGCAGGCGGAGGAACTGTAACACAAACAAAATCTACTTCGCTATGAGTGATATCCTATTCCTCACGGGATGTATAAATAAGCAGTCCGTATTTTAAACAGGGTTTCCAGCTGACTGAGGTGGACTGAAATGTGGCCCACTAGAAGGATAATCTGTCTGCTGTGGTGGGACTGGAGAAAAGACCAGCCAGAGTCCTGCACCAGAGCTGGCCTCTGACTGGAGCAAGAGGAGAAAGAGGAGAAGCTTGTTGGTCTACCTGATTCATTGCTGCCACACTACAACTCTACAAATGAAAAACTGGCAAACAAACACTCTCCTGGACCCTGGTGTCTTGCGTGAAGCAGACTGGTTAAGGACAGTTCGGGCCACAGTCATGTCACGTGTGCACAGTCCTATCAGCACCACACAAGCCTGTTGGTCTGACCTCGTGGCCTCTTAAAAGTCATGTGATCCAATACCTGCTTTCTGGCTTCACACAGTACGCGCATGAGATGTGAGAACAAGTCTCCTCAAATAAACCACTTACATTTAGCCAAGGGCCAAACAACATTTCATGTTCGCACAAGTGCTGCCTGAGTAGTGTGATGTATGACTTCCCTGCCCCCAGGTGCTGCGAGCAGCGAAACAAGGGGTCAAATGGAACATGATCAGTCAAAACGGAAATACATCACTCAGCAAACAATCAGATTTCAAGCACATATACCATCAACATTTCAAATCCCTGCATGCTTCAAATTCCCTGCTTGGTGTTGATGTTCTATAGGGCCTCGCAGCGGAGCAAGAAAAAGAAATGCTGTCACGCCTTTAAGAGAGTCTGTCTTCAGAGTAATTTCTGGGTCTGCACTCGCAAGAAATGACAAAGGCAGTAGTATAAACAAAGAGGAACCAGTAACCCTACCTGTTGCTACACGAAGTGGGCGTGATCACCAGCAGAAAGTGATTTCAGATGTAATTAGAAGATCTAAAACGAGTTTAGCATTTAGCATATGTGCCCAGTGTTCTGTTGAGGCAACACCTGAATTAAAAAAAAAAAAAAAATGCATCATCTGAAATTCCCAGTGAGTGCAAAACTTCCAGACAAAAACAGACGTGGCTCAGACGTGGGATGTGTCTGATGCTTCATGTAAAGCAGATGTTGTCTGAGGTCATGAAGGAAGCTCTTGTTGTCTCTCCTCTGCCAGGTGTTGCCTCAGTTCGCCTGCTTCCTTCCAGCTTTTTATCTAAGTGTGTTGTTGCTTGTCAGCATGTGTCCGTTGGGTCTTTTCAGGATGTTCCTGCACAAACAAGAAGCCACCTACGCACAGCCACTCTGCAACAGCTCCTGTACTCACTTTTGTAAAGTGGACATCGTTGTTGGTGTGTTCAGATGTCTTCTGTGGAAAATTAAAATACAGAACCTGTTGTTTTAATGGCAGAAGCAAACATTTAAGATAACTGGCAGTCTTCCCAGGAGTGGACGTCCCTGCAAGTTCAGCTGGAGGTCAGACTCTGCCAAGCTCAGAGAAACCATAAAAAACAGCCGAGAGCTGCATTTCAGGCTCTGCAGGCTTCAGTTAGCATCTCCAATGTTGGACGCTTGTTTGTAAATGCTCTCTGTTTACGGATCAATCTTCGTTCCCACCTTCACCTGTGGTCATGAACTGTGGGTGAACGAAAGAATGAGATCACTGATACAAGCGACTCCCTTAGCGATGGGAGGAGAAGTCCCGTCATCCAGGAGAGACTCTGAGCAGAGGCTGCTCCTCCACATGGAGAGGAGCCAGCTGAGGTGGTTCAGGTATCTGGCCAGGAAGCCTCCTGGACACCTCCCACAGGAGGTGTTTCGGGCAGGTCCAACCAGGAGAAGACCATGAGACAGACCCGGGACTGTCTGCTTAGGCTTCTGTCCCCAAAACCCACATCTGGATAAGCGGAAGTGAAAGGATCCATTAAATGACCACATAGAGTTAAACTCTGTGTGCTTCTTGTCACCTATTTCATAATCAAAGTTTTTGGGGGGTTTTTTATCAGACAAATATCTCACTTTTAATATTTGTTTATGTTTCCAGCAAAAACCTTCTAGTGATCTATAAAGGCGAAAGATAAAACAATTAAAAAAAATAATCGTTCATTAATTGCTACAGAGGTTACTTGATTAATGAGATCATATCACCCAGCTCTGATGTCATGTGTTGCTGTTCATGTCAGATTTTATTTTCCTCAGTTGGAGGGAGGAAGCTGCTTTGCGTTGTAAAATCACCTTGAGTGGTTTCCAGACTAGAAAGGCGCTACACGAGTCACGAGGTCTTGTTGTTGATGTTGTTCTGGCATGAAAGCAAGGATGCCTTGTAAGGGAAAAAAGCTTGTCTTTTTTTGTCTAAATTGAAAAATAATGCAGTTAAGGATTTTGTTTACATATGAAAAACTGTCTTTTTGTTTTTTTAAAAAGTATAATTTAATTTTAAAGCAGCACAATGGAACTGGAACGAACAGTTCTTTGTCCCCACGGAAAGATTTCTTTTTGTCTGATATGAGATAATGTAAGTAGATTAAGGAATATTAGACGTATTTGTAGAAGGGCTGTTTTTGCTCTGTCTGGGTTAGTTTTTATGAAATTGTACAAAATGCTGTTTTTTGTTTTTATTTTTTATTTATGGCCTTGGAGCAGAGTAGGAATCAGCTTTAGGTGATTTTGGTCATCAGATGATGTCACTGGAGCCCAAACGGATGAGACCTGCTCACCTTCAAACGAATCCTTTTCCAGGGTCCTCGTGATAGTTGCTGAGTAGCTTTTGCAGTGATGAGGTGCACGGTCCCCGCTGTGTGTGGTGCATTTTAAAATGACTTAAAATGATTTAAAATCTTGGTTTAAAGTACTTGAGTACTAAAATTTATCATGAATACGTCTTTTAAGCAGCCAGGAAATCTTAAATGTAGTTATTGACTGTTAAAGCAAGCCCCTTTTAATATACTCTTTCCCTATAAAAATTAAAAATCTTCTTTTAATTAATATGCAACTTTAATTTAAGGGCTTTTTGCTCCTGGCTCTTCGTTTTGTTTTCAGGGAGCTAGAAACATGAATTGTTTATTCATTTTTATGACATTAGCTTGTTACTGTGCTGTAGCAAGTTTGTTTTTAAGTCATTTGACCTGAAATCTGACCTTTTTTTTTGTGTCAAACACGACCAAACGTCTACCAGATCTAAACTGGAAACCAGTAAAAATATCTTGCAGCAGGATTTCGTGTTTCTGGCGACTCTGTGACGCTCTCCCTGCTTGGTGATGACGGCTGTTGGTGTGGCCCAGTACTGGGCCATGTTATTGCCTGGTCTCCTAAAAACAAAGACGATGATGATCCAGGAAGTCTTTTCCTGTCCTCCCTGCATTCATGGATGACCAGGCTGTTGAGGTGGTGCATCAGTACTGGGGGACAGTAACTGGTGATGCACTCAGCACTGTTTATCGCAAACTGTGGAGTTTCAATGTTGAGAAGTGTTTAAAAAAATATATATTCTTGTTTTATTGAGTCTGGTTTCAACATTTTCTTGTATTTGCTGGCTTGGGTCCTTCTATGAAAAATAATGAATAAATAATAAACACCAGTTGCATTTTAGCTGGTGTTTGTTTCGGTGTGGTTCAGTTTCAACTCTCACATGTCCACTTCAGGTTGTTTTGTTTTTTGTTTTTTTCTGGGTTTTTTTTTTTAGGCATAAACAGAGACACTTCTCGTTTCATACAACACCCCTCCCACCCCCCACCCCCACATCGGAGATGCTGTGAAACTCTCATCTAGCAAAGAATGCAAAATGCAAAAAATTAAAATGTTTTTAAAATTAAACTCAGAATCGACACATTATGCTCAGTTTGTTTCTTCATGGACGAGTTTCTTGGCAAAGGTTCCTCTAAAAAAAGCAAAAAATAAATTAAAAAAAGCAATCTAATTTCCATACAATGAAGCTTTCCACTGGTGATGTTCCTCTACATGACTGTTAGCTCCCATGAATCACATCTGTTCCTCTCACTCATCCAGCTCAATAACGGTGACTGAAGACACATTCATCTGGATCCATTACAGCTCTGCTCAAAACAAATAAAAATCCTCACCTGAACCAACTGCTGGGAGTGTCATTATAGATGTTTACCTTTCCTGGTCGTATAACAATCCGCTTTAGGGGGACAGACTGTACACTGAACCTTTTAGCACAAGGCAAGTTTGAGTTTAAACATCTTTATCTCAAGCTGTGATCATCAAATGCCTTCAAGCATCAGGTTACAGGTTTCACAACCTGATGTTAAACCTGTGAAGCAAACAGGTAGATGAGCCCAACCAGCCAGGTTTGTGTCTTACCTGTAAAATCCCAGAGCTCTCTCCGTGCGCTCGGTCGCGGTCGACTCCAAACAATGAAGCCCTTCCCACACCTTCCACCTTCCCTCTGCAACAACTTACAAGTAGCTGCCAAGTTAAAGGAAGGAGGGAAAGGAAGACCTCTAGCTCCTCCCCTCACTCTGAGAGCAAAGTTCAACTTCCTGGTGTGTATGATGGAGGGGCAGACTTGCCAAGCATGGATTCAAGCACTGACAAAAGTGTCAGTAACTGGATAGGAGTGAGGTTATAAAGGGATGAACTCCGTAGAGGGTATGATACACCGGGCTGGCTCAGGGAGAAGCAGTGAGGAGACAAAGAAACTGGTTCTGCAGCTCTCCCGGCAGATCAGAGCCGAGCAGTCTCAGCTGTGAATGAATGAATACACTAAACCCAGTTACACAAGCAGAAGAGAACCTTCTGGCAGCTGTGCAGGGTAAGAGATGTCCTGTCAGAGGGCTGTTTGTGGCAGCAGTTAGAATATTGTGTGTGTGTGTGTGTGTGTGTGTGTGTGTGTGTGTTTGTGTGCGTGTGTGCACTGAGTGCCAAAATTGGAAAAAAACAAAACAAAAAAAACAAAAACAACAAATATATATGAAATTTGATCTTGCAGCATATTTAAGTTTTCTTGTGCACAAGAGAGTGAGGGTGAACATGTCCTTCACCAGGCCTCTTGACTGTCTGATCTAACAAACTTTATTGGCATCTGAGACCAATTCTGTCAGAACACTAAAATCACGAACACTGAAGCACCAAAAGACAGACAAATACACTGGATGTGGCGGGTGATGTTTGAGACTGCGTTGGTGTTGGTGTAGTGTAGTATGGCCAATGTTGTGATTTTGGATGTGACCCCCCTAATTTACATCAGAGCTGTAGCGTTCCAGCCCATTGACTGTAAAATATACCGGACAAACCATCTGGTCATGTTACCCAGAGAGTCTTTGAGGCCTCATTTCCTCAAACTGCACTGCACCATGTTGCAAAGATGTGGAACAAAGCTGTCAAAGTCAACAGCAGAGCCAATGACGAGCTGTCAGCCAAGCATGTCAAATGAATTCAGGCATCTGATTGGTCAACTTTACTGCTTTGTAAAAAAAAATATCTGACGTGGTGCACGTGGTCATGGATGTAAGATTAACTACAGAGACCAAAGCCAACTTTTGTAAAAGGCTGTAAATATGTTCAATTCTGCTGCAAAGTTGGCCCTTTGAAAACATGGGGGTCAGTGGTGATTTGCTCTGTTAGAGCCAGCACCTAGTGGTCAGTTGTGGAACTGCAACAAAATGTACTTCCTGGAGGAGCTTCAGCTCAGAAGTGGAATGGTTGCTGCTTGATGTGGTACCAACACCTGCATACACTCCTCCACCCAGGAGGCACAGTCTAGAGAGGAGAGACTGGACCTCCATGGCAGAGCCCAGAGCCCAGAGCCGTCCCCCGTTGGCCCTCCACAGTGCTCACCACATCTCATGGGGATCAGCCTCCTGGATCCCCACCAGAAGGCCAGGTGTTTGGAGCCATCCAAGCATGCCCACCACCACCAAAACCAGAGGTCCCCCTCAGCAGCAGCACCATCAGGTCCTGGGACAATCCATCCCACTACAGCCCACCAGGAGCCAAGCCCCCACATTCAGCGGATAGATAGCAGAATATTTAAAGTTGCACTTGCAAAATATATATTTTTGTCTTAATTTTAATGAGGTTTCACTTTTGATATCAAAGAGCATCTGACTCCAACAGCAAAAGCAAAGCAAACAACTTCTTTTGGCTTCTCTCTCTGCAGGGCTGCTACATGCATCTCTGTGTTCTGCATAAACTTTACATTTGGGATGACTGTCCTCCTGACATGTCTCTTCCCAGTTATCTGGGCTTCGGACCAGCACTATGAGAGCAATGTGGGGCTCAGCATCATGCTCAGGAAGACTCTGGCATGTGACAAAGAATTTACTTCTACCCATGACTCGACTGCTGTCTCTTAGCCATCTGACTCCAGTAGCAGAATGAAAGATTTGATTGATGTGAACACAGGTACAAAGATTTATAAACATGTGGTGGTCGAAGGGTTGGACTGCACGTCGGCCATGTTAGTTGGTATCCTACAGTGACATCTAGTAGACTAGTAGTGTAGGTAAACGCTAGGATGGTCAGAAGATGGAAGACAGGGGACGAGAGGGGGTAAGAGAGACAGGCTGAAGATGCTCAGTGCACAACAGGAGTGCCCCCTGCAGGAACTAGGAGGTGGTCTTAGCATCTTGAGGGGTCTCTAGAGTAGAAAGTCGCTGTATAAGCTTGTTGTTATCTTAGTGACTACAATCGTAAAGACTTTATGAAAAAAGGAAGATCTTAAGCCTAATCGTAAATGTAGAGAGTCTGTAATAGAGGAGTCTGATAGCTAAAGGCTCTGCCACCCTTTCAAGACCTACAGACTCCTGGAACAGCAAGTAGACCTTCAGGGAGCAGCAGTAAGAAGAAGCACAAATATGTTTAATTCAGGAAAAGTATAAGTCTCTGTGTTGAGGGGAATAGCAGCAAAGCCATGGTCATTATGGAATTCTGTCAATATAAGGATGTGGTTTTGGTGCAGAGAAAACTGCAGCGGTGCTTGTTCATCACACAATGTTAATGACATCATTAATCGCTTTGTTCCCATTTTGTATTCTTGAAACAGCATAATGAGCCTGAAGTGTAAAGTGTTCTGCTGAGATAATATGGAGCAACGATGTCTTGAGATAAGATGGAGATCTTAAGGACTTTACATGTAAAGAGATGAAATTTAAATTCCATCCAGGATTGAACAGGGAGCCAGTGAAGAGAAGCTGAGATTGATCTCTTCTGAGGACTCGCAGCATTAAATCATATTACACCCATCCTGTACTCTAACTGGCTCCCAGTTCAGAATCCATTTAAAACTTTTATTGTTTGTCTTCAGTGCTGTTAATCACCTTACTTCATCTTATTTATGTGAGGTTTTAAGTTTTCATCAACCCAGCAGAGCCCTGCATTCTGCTGGACAGCATTTGTGATAAATGGTGACCGTTCTTGTGTAGTCACTGGTCCCAGACTCTGGAACACGCTGCCACTGGAGCTACCCAGGTACCCTGCTCTACCGTACCTCACTGACCTGCCTCTCTTCAGAGCAAAACTAAAGACATGCCTGTTTACAATGGAATTTGGCGCATAATAGTACTATGTCACTTTTTTCACTTTTTAATTTTTCTATTATGGCTGCTGTGTAGCCTAGTGATTAAAGCAGGCAGCCCATGTACAAAAGCTCAGTCCTCATGCAGCGGTTGTGGGTTCAACTCCCACCCTGTGACCCTTTGCTGCAATTTTTATTTATTTTCTATATATATTTTTTTTATTTCATTTTTGATGTTATTTTATTCTTATCTTAATTCTAATTTAATTTATTTTTATTTCAGTTTATTTTATTTTTCGTCAGAGGTGTAGTGCGTCACTCCACCACTGAGTGGCGGTAGTGAGCCAATCATTGCTTTCCTGAGCAGCAAACACAGAAGAACACGAGGCAGCTTCCTGTCTGGCCAGTGAACTAATGTTGTCGATAAAAATGTAACAAGTTTTTGTTTCTTCTGTGTAGAAATTAAAAAAGTGGAGCTCACGTAACGGATGCAAAGTAACAGTTAGATGAGCCCGTTGTTATCGATGGTCTTTGGAGTCATGCTGGTGGATATGTGATCTTTGTGGACCGGTGCAAAGGTCTCGGTCCGGGTCTCTAATGTGATCTCACGATGCCTCTCGCTCCTGCGAACCAGGCCCATCTGATCCGGTCCAGTCAGAAGGACGAGTACTACCGAACTGTTCTGAGAAACAACGCCAACGAAGCTTTCCAGACAGTCGCTGGTGAGTTCGTTTGAAGTTAATATTCTGTAAAACATTTATTTTTGTCTTCAGGGGAAGGAACAAATGCTGAAATAGTGTACTCATGCTCTGTAGTTGTGTGAGGGAGTCTGGAGTAGCAGAGAAATGCTGCAGGGCATGTATGAGAGCTGTGAGATAGTGGTGTGTGACAAGAGTTCCAGGTGGAGGTGGGACTACATCATTCCTGTTGCTATGGTGATGAACAGACTCACAGATGAAGTTATCAAACCAAAACCAAACTTTATGTATATAGCACTTTTCATACAGAGGCAGCGCAAAGTGCTTTGCATAATAAAATGAACACTAATACATAAACACTCACACACTCATGGTTAAAAACACACATCAGGTTATTTTCACACGCAGCCTCACATTGATACCCACATAGCACACATAGACAAAACAAAACAAAAAACATCAAAACATAATCATAAACATTTGACGTGAGGAACGATGTCTTGGGGATCTGAGCCATCCGAGGGTGATGAGGGTGTCACCACGGGAAACCGTCCAGATCAGGGCTGGCCGGCCAGCATCAGCCAAGGCTACAGGGCCACGGTCATGGGGCTCTACCCGGGGCTTCCCCCTGTTGCCTGCTGGGCTGGGGTGTGGCTTGCTGGCGGTGGACTCCTTTCCCTCTTCTGGTCCCCCGTGGAGGCTGCTGTTTGCCTGGATCTGGGGTCTTCCATGTCTGCTTCTGGTCTCTCGGGTGGCGTGGTTGTGCCTTGTATACACTCTGCACACACATATACACACAGACATACACACCTGCTCACTCCACAGTTTTGATATGGACAAATAATTGAGGTGGTCTTGATTCAGTTATAGAGACCTGGGGTGGTTTTTGTTTTTGTTTCTGCGTGTTTTTCCTCTCTTTCAGATTCCCAGTGTCTGTCTCCCAATGACTTGTTGGTGTTTTCTTGTCTGTCAGAGTTGCAGCAGATGTTTCTCTCTCTCCCTGCTGTTCCTATCCCCTCACACTCTTTATTCTCACACACAAAGAGAAGCTTCAGCTCTGTGAGCTTCTGTTGTTGCCTGGACCTCTGAGTATTAACAAAAAGAAAACTCTTTAAGGGTACATAAAGATTGGTGTTTGGATCAATAAAAAATGTCGTCTTCATGTCATCAACATAAAGAAGATGAAATGATGTAGCCATCTTGTCCTGTGCATGTCTGTGGGGGGAGTGTCATGATGTGGGGGGGCTTCAGTTGGTCAGGAGCATGAAATAACTGAGGTGTGTGTTTATCTGTAGGATCCAAAAGATGGCTGGACTGGAGGAGAGAGATAGAGCTGCTGTCAGACCTCACATATTATGGATTAACAACACTGTCAGGTAATTTATCATCATTTCAAACATGAAGAGTTCACTTCATGTGTATAATTGTTTGATTATTACAATCTTGTTGTTTTTTTAAATAACACTCTACAGGTTATCAAACTCTGGGTGAGGAGTATGTCAACATTGTCCAGGTGGACCCCACTAAACGTCAGATCCCCTCTCAGGCCAGACGAGGCCTCTCCATCTTGTTCCACGCTTTCTTCCCGTACTTCCTGGAGAAGGTCCTGGTGTGCCTGGAGAACGAGCTGGAGTGTGGGCAGGAAACCAGCGGCAGCGTCAGTCGGCGGCAGGCAGCCTCCAGATGGTGGAGCCTGGAGGGTTGGCTGAGGAACTGGGTCCAGAGAGCAGTGGGTCTGCTGACCGAGCCCCAGAGGAGGGCATGTCAGCCCGCTGTGTTCATCATCCAGCAGGGCCTCACGCTCCTGCACCGACTACACGTGGCTCTGTTTTACATCAACAGCTCTTTCTACCACCTGTCCAAGAGGGCTGCAGGCATCAGCTATGTAAGTGACTCCAGACCTGTCACGCACATGAAACCGTAAGATGTATGCAAAAGAGGATGCAGAAGTGACCAAATAGATTTGATTAAATTCAGTTATTCGTATAACATCATTCATGCTACTTGTAAAACTTCATAATGGCGTTCAGCCTTCTGTTTTTGTGTCGTACAAATTCAGCACATGCTGTCAGTCAAATACACTTGATTAACTGATCATTAGCACGTGTGAACGCTTTTATGAAGCAGACGTTTTGGCAGTTTTTTGCTCTGGAACAAGCAGCAACCTTCCCACAACAAAAGAAGTACGTTTTGTTGCAGTTCCTCAACTGCCCACTAGGTGTTGGCTCCATAACAGAGCAAATCTCCATTGACCTCCATGTTAAACGAGCCAACTTTGCAGCAGAAATAAACATATTCACAGCCTGGTACAAAATGCTTTTTTCCATCTGTGGTTGCATGTTACATCCATGACAACTGTGAAGGGTGTGAAGTTTTTGCACCACATCAGATAGGTTTATATTAAGTAATAAAGCTGACCAATCAGATGCCATTTGATGTGCTTGACTGACAGGTAGCCATTAGCTCTGCCGCTGGCTTTGACAGCTAGCCATTGTCGTCATTGTTTTAGCTGTTTAGCATCATATTTACTCCTGTATATAATGATCTAACAGATCATGGTCATATTTTAAAGAAAACATATTTATTTGTGCTTTTTTACTAACAGACCACCGTGACTGGCTGTGGTTGGTCTGGAAGGATCTGAGGACAAAGCTTAGCTCAGCCTTGCTAACCACAGCAGTCATATCGAAGAAGCATAGAGGCTCATGAAAACCTCTAGCTGGATCATGTAGGGTCCAGGCAGGTCCCTCAGTGGTGAAGCCTGTGCTGGGCATGGGCTTCTGCTCCAGAGGCTCTGGTTGTGCAGAGTTCAGCCATGGAGCTCTGCCACCTCGCATGGTCGATTGTTAGTTATAATGACTGTAGATATGGACAGGTGTGTCAGGTGTTGTGATGGTTGTCCCTCAGGCTGCATCATAATCTGACGTATTAAGCTGCTGACTCTGCTGCTGCTGCTGTTCTCTCCAAGGATGTGTTACATTTTAGTTTGATCAGGCAGAGAATCAAAGTCAGTGACTGTTTTATGTTGGAGAGGAACTCAGCTCTGATCTGTTCATATTTGCTGCAGGATCAGGAAGTGTGTCTCTGTCTCCACTTGTGTGTGTAGACAGAGCTGACACAGCCTGTCCTCTCTGGGGAGCAGGTCTGCCTGGTCTCAGGTCCTGGTCTCTATTGTCAAGATGTAGTCACTGACTCTGGACATGGTCCTCATCAGATCTTCTGCCACCATGTTGTCTGTTTAGAGCCAAATAACACTGAAGGTAACTTTGTGTTTTTGTGGTTGATGTCCAATAGTTCATTTAACATTCTTTTTGTTTTTCTATAATTTAGTGGGTCCAGATTGTGTGAGGGCTGTCCTGAGGTCTTTGGTGGGTCCAGATTGTGTGAGGGCTGTCCTGAGGTCTTT
>JBAMYA010042235.1:0-14650 GCA_037176975.1 Arrhamphus sclerolepis
CTCCCAATAATCCACACAAGGGTACTGAACTCTGCTTTCTTACCTCTTTAGAGACCATACATTGTGTTTTAGTGTTTTACAGTGCTGTACAATATGTTTCTTGTCATTATATTGACGTCAACGCATTAACTCCCTTCAAATTGGCATCACTCAAACTGAACCATTAAAAGGCTTTGCTTCAGATCTGATGTCATAAAGAGCATTCATATATTTCGCAGCAAGCAGAAAAGGTTGGATATATTTTAAAGGCACTTTACAGTTCTGGTTACTGCTTAGCTTTTGCATTAAAGGTAGACCAATTTATCAGTTGGCCAATTATAGGCCATTCTTTAATCATCAATATCTGCCAATACCTGAGATTATGCAGCTGTTTAACAGACAGGTGCATATGAACCCTCTGGTTCTATTTGATAAATTTATCAGCCCAAAAGCCATACCTGCCCAATGTAGAAGGGAAAAAAAAAAACACCCAACAACACATAAAATCATGTTTTTCCAAAGACGGGACTCTCACATAACCATCAAAATACGTCTTTACCCATTAATTAAAGCACAGAAAAGATAAACATTACACATTCCCCTTCAAATGAAAGTAGTCCTTGTATACCTTAGTATCACTTAAATTGTCTATTACACCCATGTGTCACCCATTATATCATGGAAATAACATTGACAGAGTCTATAACTTTTGCCACACACCATTTAGTATGGTTTTATCACATGTCTATGCACAGTTTAGTTGTGCTACAGTTATTCCTTAACTAGACCATTTAATTTGAGTCCTTTCAGTTTCCTAATCCACATGCAAGCAAGGGGAATCATTTTACTGATCACAGGCTGTCAGACTCCATCACGATAGGCGGTGATATTTTCTGGTTGACTTACAACACCACAGACCAGACCAACAGATAAACCTTTAGTTTAGGTGATGGTGACGGTTAGTTTGGGGTGGACATTTGCAGTATTGGCTCAGTGTCCAACTATGAATAACAAAGCTAAGGTCTCAGTTGGACTTAATGCAATTTGTTTTTATTTGTTGATAGCATCACTGATAAGCTAAAGAGTCTTAATAAGTTTTAATCGTGTGCAGTGTGGTAGTCTACACTGGCTGCTTCTTTCACTCTCCATTCAGAGACTCACCACTCTAATGAGAACATCATCTGGGACATTCCTCTTGTGTGCACAGATGCTGTACGCCGAGGAGTGGCTGAAGATAACTGGAGCTTTAGATATGTCCAGCACCTGGTTCATCACTGATACAGGCACATGAGCCAGGTCGATCAGCATCCCCAGACGGTTCATTTCAGCAATCAATTGCTGGTGAAGAAAAGATAATTATTGTAATAATCAATTTTATACTGTATACAAATGAAATATTTAATGTCGACCATAATTTTCATTAGCAGATCCGTTTCATATGAGAGGGATCTCTTTGTACTTTGCTTTTTCTGTTCATCATCTAGGAGGATTCATTCCATCTAAAATGTTGAAGAACCACACAGCTGTTTGCCGTTCATACACCATAATACAACCCTGCTTAATCTTTTAATTCTGTTTGTGCAGCTCCATCCACCTTAACCTCTTATCATGTGCATAGTCTTATGTTGCCAAATGTTCTTTGATGTTCATACTGTCCTGTATTAAACATTTTTCATGACAGCATACCCTTGTTTTAATATTACAAGTGACCATTTGCCATACAATTTCTGTTATTCATTGTTAAGAAACAGTAAAACAGGGTAACTAAGTCATTTTTACAGCCACTATCTGATGTGATAAACATAATAAATACTAGTTGCTAAGAAACGTTAACACTTGCCAAGGCCAATATGAAACATGAGAGACTTAAACTTGTATCAGTGCATCATCATTAAAGCAACACATGATCCCTGTAGTATTATTTGTCCAGTACTACTAGTTCTACCAACCTGGCCAAAAGCAGACAGGCCACTGTGCTCAGATGGCTCTGATCCAGTGTCAACAAGCCAGTTGTCCGCCCTGTCCAACAAAAAAAAAAAAAAAAAAGGAAATAAATAACCAATAGGTTTGCATGCAAGCTGCATTTAACATTTAAATATTCTTTTAACACATTATTCACAGACAGATGGAAATTCTGAATATGTATCCAGGTGAAAAGTACAAATAGAATCACTGAAGCATAACTTCATCTCTTTGAATAAAGCTTATTATATTTATGTACATAATTAAGTTGACTTCAGACATAAACTATATAATTACATGTGTCCCACAAAAGTAAAGCACTTTTTAGTATGACCGGAACATTATTTCAAGGCACACTGAGTTTAATATCATAAGGCTTCTATGGCTTCCTCTCAACCGTTAATGCAGCCAGGTAAAACTGATTTCTGGTCTCTGTAGCTGCGTAACTGGGTCATGAGTCCAAACATGTCAGTGCCAACAAGACTATCCAGAGAATCTGATATGCAGGTTCAGCGAGCCCACAGGAATTCCCCGTACTCTCCACAACCTTTTCAGATAATAGCAATGCACCACACAGACCAAGCGTACTGAGGACTAGAATAGGAAATCTAGAAAAGGATCTTGCTGTGTGTGTAAAACATGCCTTCATCTTCAGCAATTCATTTTTTTTTAACAAACTTTTTTATTTAATAAATACGTATACATGTAATAATTCAATTAGGTTTTTCTTTAATAGTAAACATTTGTGTTTTTTTATTTCTTTACTTTAAAGGTTAGTCAAGAGAGACCTATTTTACAAAAGACATTACAGTCTATAAAAATAATGACAAAAAATAGTTTATATGATTATTAATAAAAAACTGTGTTTTTTTTCTCTCTGCGTTTCATTCCTTGGCTCCACTGTGCTCTTGGATCTTACCAGGGTGTGTTGCAGGAATGTGTGATTGTGAGGTAGCGAACACCCAGGTGGTACATGGTGCGCAGGGTGCCCAGGCTGCTGTCGATGGAGTGACCACCCTCCACCCCGATCAGACTGGCTGTCCTGTTCGACCTGAAGGCCTCTAGGATGCCTGTTGCACATAAAGGAGGGCATGTGTGACACAGTGGGGAAGCAGAGCTACAAAAGAGGACAGATGTTTAAATGTATGAAATTGCAGAAAAGTCTCACCTTGGCTGTCGGTGACAAACGTGAAGACTTCTGGATATTTCTGACACATCCTGTGAACCACATCTATCTGCTCCAGTGTTTGTCTGACGGCATCTTTGTACTGGGTTTCGCAGGGTACGTAGGCTGACCAGAACTGAGAGAAGAAGAGTATAGGATGACGACATATCAGCCACTGCAGTTAAAGTGAAAAAGCAGCTACAGACCACATGGAGAGCTTTCAGTTTCCCACATTTTTCCTCAAAAGAATGAATAAATAAAATAATCAGATAATCAAATTTCATCCATTTACACTCAGTTCTCCACAAGTCATGCAGATGCTTTTGGAGTGTTTCGTAAATCTTTATTTTGGAGGGAGACTCTGCTGGGTTTAGGTGCAGGGTCACTCCAGGACTTTCACTTTTTCTGATCTTGCTGCGTTATCTTGATGGCACATTGGATCTTTGTCTAGTTTAACTGTAAACCTTGACCCCAGCTTGAGATCATAAAAACGGGAGGAAAAAGGCTCTGGAGAATCTCTTTGTTTGCACTCATCTTCCCAAATCTTTTTCCAGCCTTTGTTGCAGAAAAACATGATGCTGCCAACACAGTGTTTAACTGGGAGGATGGAGATCATGAGGTGCTGCTGAGCGCTTGGTTTTGTACTTTGAGAACTGTGATCTTGTGGTTTCTCAGACTATAGGAGATTTTGCGTTTCTTAAGCTGAGTCTTCTCTGGGTGCCCTTCAGCGAGTTCCCAGCAGGATGTTATTTGCTTTCAATGCGGAATAGCTTCTCAGTGGCCATCCTTCGCTAACAGCCTCATTGGAAGGTGCTGTACTTTGATAAAGTTCTCCCATGGCTTATTAATTACATGTCAGTCCACAGTCAACAGGCTCTTTGTCCACAGTTATCCAGACTGGCTGAGCAGAGAGGCATATAAAGTCCATTAGAGACTCAAAACTTGACCAATCTTACTATCACAGATTAGTTTTGGGTCTTTTAAAATCTGAGGAAAAGTGCTGAATTCTTCCCCACCAACATTCACCATCAGTAGTGATTCCTCTCATTACACAGGCAGGTGGGTTGCTGCTTCAGTTAAACTCTCCATCTACGTTTAACTGCATTCATGTTGTGGAGGCATCTCAAAGTCCGCTCACACGATCTCAGATAACAAAGTACTGTGCCACTGTGAAGAATTATGTGTGAACCAAAAACTTGAAAGATCTCAGGCAATTGTATCTGCACTTATTTTAAAAGACACAAAGATTTGAGGGGTTTTAAACATAATTACATTTTGGTATATGTACATTCCTGAAGTGTGAGCCAACAGAAGTGATGAATATAATTGTTAGGCACTGTAAAAACCCACAATCTAAAATAAAAATTTCCAATATCTATCCTTTATTTAAAAAGTGTGTACCCAATGCCAAAAACTGTTGTAAAACTTTTTTTTTTTTTTTAAAATAAGGTTACATGACACAAGATATAATTGATGTGGTATTATAGAATGAACTGGTGAGCAACTGCATCTGACTGAATGAAACCTAAACTTAGAAAAGCCATTACTGACAGCAAAAACAATTCATAAATATCCTCTACTGAGGTGCTGTTGTGACTTGTATATTAGTCTTACAAGTGGATACTCCTTTCAGCTGTTGTGTTTCTGACTGACATACATAATCCAAATTTGTCATTCTTTAACCCCTGGATCTATGTGGGTTCAGAAGCCTCACTTTTCAGCTGTGCTGTGCCAGCCTTTGTGAATCACTCATCAGTGAGAGTGGACCCACCAGACACCCGGCAACACCAATCAGAAATGGCTCAGAGGGAAGCTTTCACTCTATCAACGATACTCCTTGAGTCTGCTAGCTGACTGGATTATCTATATCTGTCTTGTGCCTGACTTCCTGACTGTTGGAGGTCAGACAATAATGGTATAGAGAAAAAAACAAACAAACAAAATAAAAACCCACAGCTAAAGCCAATTCATAGATTACGTAATAAACAGCAATTATTTCCAAAGACTGCGAAAAAAAAAACAGCAGGTCAGGTTGTTGTTCCTTATAGGATCTCTCAATCTCTTCAATTCAGAGATGATAGTTGGGATGTTATGGTCCTCATGTACACTCAAAACGTTCAGGTGGACACATGATCTCACAAAGAGATGGCAGCTACTGAAACTTTCCCAGTGGACCTGAAGTCATGCTGAGGATGGAGGAAAAAAAAGACAGCACAGACTAATGTTGTGCATCCGTATCCAGCAGGACCCAGGAGTAAAGACTCAGTGGGTGTCTTGGATTTGCAGGGTTCTGCATCATTACGAATCCAAATAAAAGTAGAACTATCCAACTTCACTCTACGTTTCACATTCTGCTGCATTTGCTGTAACTCTGCGAAGCGCTGACACCAGTTTGTTTTTTTGTTGTTTTTTAAGCACTTTGCAGAAAAGGAGATGAGTTTGTGGCTGAATACATGAGCTTAAAGCAGCTGCAATGAACAGAGCTGTCAGTACATTGGACAGTTCTATTATTGGAAAAATCCTTTTTATACTGTGACTCACTAAAATTAGTGATAGCATTGATATACATAATTTTCAGTGTTTATAACCACACATCTGTTACAAGTGGAAGGACAGAGATAAACTGAACCGTCTTTTTTTTCTGCCACACAAACAGCTGACTGGTTAGATATAACAACGGAAGACTAAGGAATCTAAAAGTCACTAATGACACCAGTTTAAAAATTGGTGTCTTTGCAGCCTTTTAAGAAACATGGCATGGATGTAGAAACCAGAAAATAGACAAAGGTTTGACATCGATATAGTTGCCTTTAGATTTTTCTGCACTGTCTGCTCTCTTTGTACCTGTGCACCAAGCTTTCCATCCTTTATCTTTTGGATGTTGGTGTGTGTTGTTTCCAGTGTGTGAAGATCCACTTTGTTGAGCTCATTGTTGTACAGCTTTCGAAGCTGCCAAGGCAGGTCGTTATGGCTGGAAGCAAACACAAACCAGAGAGCAAAGGTTACACCTTTTTCTTGAAACACGTATGAACCGTGATTCCACAGCAGAAAGTATCGTTTTTTCTGGACTGGTGCAAACATTTTTTTGGATTTGTGAGCTTCCGTGGCTCAATGTGAAATATGTATTCCTGTTATTGCTCACATGGCAGACAGTAGATAACATGCAACTTGTACTAAATCCATAAGACATTTTCACTTACCCATCAATAAGAGGCGTCTCAGACATTAACTGCAGAGCTCTGTCCAAGTTCACGTCCTGTGCCAAGGTGATGGCACAAGAACTGATTAACAGTGAAGCAGAGATAACCTTGGTTAGCATTTCTTTAACTTCAGTTCAATACACAGGGACTCTGATCGTAAACACTGCTTCTAGAAAATATGTACTCCTCAGTCTTTTGCTTTTATGTTCAGATCTATGCAGGTTCTACTCTACGCTTCTATCTGTTCCTGTATATAAATGTTTTTGGATATCAGCTCATTGCTCCTCCTCTGGAAGACAGCATCAGCTGTCATAAATGCAGCACGGTAGCTTTAATTTTCTTGCAATCTCTGAACATGCTGGTTAATGAGTAGCCTCTTTTTTTTGTTGTTGTTGTAAAGTTCACAACAGACATTTTGAATAAAGTGAACTTGCTGTTATATTTTAACTGTTGTTCTCTGGCGACAATAATCAACCACACAGAATTAAAGGTGAAACAGAAAAGAGCAAATTCTTCACCCAACCAGAAATGATCTTATGTAATGATCTAAGAATTTGATAAAATTTCTGAATAAAGAGTCTTTAAGCAAAAAAGGATAAATGCTTTATGGTGAGGAGTATGATATATACACAGAAACACTCATATCAATTACACACACAAAAAAAAACTGCTTCAAAAAATATTTAGTGGGATACAAAACATGTTTAATGTATAGCTGATTTACACCCTCAGTGGGATCTGTGAACAAAGAAGGACAGTGGTGACAGTCCTTGGTTTTTAATGTCCCCTTTCTATAAAAAAGTCTTAGAGTCCTTGTGGTGCTCTTTTTCATTCCAATGGAAATTAACTGAAAAATAAGCAAACACATCCTGTCAGAGCACCACATCCTACAGTGTACCAATGACCATTAAAGAAAAAAAACAAGTTGGGGCAAATCTAAGGCATCATTTATTCCATCTCAAGTTTAAGCATTTTAACTGGCAACTGGGTAGAAGAATAATACATCAGACAAATGCATTTTTACACATGATATTAGAGACAAAGAGAAAAGAATCACAAATATTTAAAAAAAAATCTGAACAATGAGGCCAGAAGCATTAAACCAACACTATCTTTTAAATTCCAGCATGACATCTATATGTACAGGCTGGGATGGCACTTAAGTTTCATATTAAATTTAATTTTCACTTCTTAGCATCTTATTACTTTTATGGCTACTGTTGCCAGTGTCCTCATTCCTTTTTGTTATGATAATATTTTCTGTTCAAAGTTCATTTTCTGCGTTCATTCCCTGTTGCTGGGGTCCCTCTTTGTCAGACTGACAGCAGTTCATGCAATATAAGATAAATATATGCTTCACATTGTGATTTTAGGATTGTAGACCATCATGAATTATGATATGCAGTCAGAATGTGCTGAAGAGTAAAAGCTTCGCCCCACCTCAGAGTTAAATGTCAGGTGGAGACTGATAAAACTGATTAGAATTATGATGCAGATAAAACTGATAAAAATCTTTACAACACAGTGTATTTATTACTCCAGTCAGTCCTTATCTTCAAAGTACTATTCGAGATTTGCGGCAAATGAAATCCTGTTTGCTGACAGAGTTACATAAGAGTTATTTTGTCCAAATACTTTACGACTGTATTTCAGTAAGTTGTAATACATACTGGAACATATATAACGAATTAAAGTTGTGTAACATTGCTTTGAAATCACAGCACTGCTTTGGAGTGATTTAAGTGGTAAATCTTTTTGTGCACTTGTATTCAACAAGTTTGTACATGTAGATGTTCCATCATATTTTTTTTTTTAACTAACCTAAGACTACACTTTCAAAATTTCCATTTGAAATAGCTTGTATTTAACTCGCTGAATGTTTGTGTACTACTTGTCTTTTGTATGTCTTTAATGTTTCACTCTAATTTGTAAACTAATTTAACATGAATAATTAAAATCTGTTTTGTTTGCACTCTTACGTCTTTTTGAATTTGACTTCTGCTTGAAAATTACCATTCAAGTTATACCAGAGTAATTTGGAAATGTCTGTTAAGAAAAAATAACAAGGGGGCGTGGTGGTGTAGCCTCACAGCCTCACAGCCAGAAGGTCTAAGGTTCAATTCCCCAGGTTACGCTGTGGGTGCTGGGAGCGTGTTTGCTTCTCTGTGTCATCAGCACCCACACCCTGGGTGGGGTTGGTGAAAGGGCCCTTCTGTGAGGAGTTTGCATGTTCTCCCCGTGTTTGGGTAGCCCTCACAAAAAACATGCAGTAGTACTGACTGGGCCAGGGCGCCCGAGGGGGTTGGGAGGATCTGGCTGTGGGATAAAAAAAAAAAAAAAAGAGAACAGATATGATTTTTAAAAAGCAATTAACATCAAGCACCATAAGTATATTCTATGACACTGATTAGTAATATCAGTATGATTACCTACTTAGCGTTGAACTCCTCGTGCTTCCAAAAACTTTCTGACCAGTGTTGCCAGATCTTATGACAGAAACAAGCAACTAGCTCTACCAACACAACCCAACCTGGAACCCACCACATTGTGTAAAACAGAAGCTGCTTGTTATATATTAAATATATACATTTATTATTGCATTGTGCACAGGCAACAGCAAAATTATACTGTAAAGTCCAGGCGGATGTGTTTAAAGGATGGACCGAGAGGATATCAGCGAACAGCTGCTTTATTAAACCGAACCAGTTACTGTCGGCCGTAACCACGCCAAAATACAGCAGCTCAAACAAAAAAAACACTCACACCCCTGCTTCAACCCCAAATGCATCCAACATATCCCTGCATAAACATTAACTACAAAACATTCTCAACATTCACACAGTCACAACAGGAAATAGATGCAGGAATGCTACACTGCCACTACAGTCCCTTAGTGCCCTGGGGACCACCACCTGCCACCTCTCTTCCCCCCTGGTTGGCTCTTTCCAGGCCTTCTGGAGCAGCCCATCCTTCACTTGGAGGGCCCCAAATTTTTCAGACAGTCATTTGATGGCAGGTGAGTACCCAGCAACCTCCTCCCATCTTATTTTTTGTCTTGACTCCAGCCACTGCAGCACTGGTTGTAGGTCAGCATCCTGTTCCTGTTGAGCTCTCCATTCAGGCAGGCTGACAACTTGTGTCACTCTGCAGGCCGGCCTTGTAATGAGATGACTATGTTCATCTTCATTTCGGAGCTCCATCCCTCAGGCCTCCCTTTTTTCGCAGTATTGCAGCCATCACGAGCACATCGACGGCGGGACATGACATCAGCATTGGTGTGGCGAGCTCCAGCTCTGTACTCCACTTTGAAAACATAAGGGGCCAGCTCTTCTAGCCAGCGTGCAATTTGGCCTTCTGGTTCCTTGCAGGACAGCAACCACTGAAGAGCTGAGTGGTCAGTTCAGACTGTAAAGGGCAGGCCACTCAGGTAAATATCTAAAATGTCTTACTGCTCTTACAATGACGAGAGCTCTCTGTGTGTCAGACAATAGTGCCACTCTGCTTTATTAACAGTCAGACTAAAATACGCCACCACTCTCTCCCCCTCTGGCCCCATCTGGCTTAACACTGCCCCCACATCACAGGCATCCATGTCCAGGATAAATGGTAAATCTGGGCCGGGGGGGTGAGGGTGTTGCAGGCAGAACAGGGGTGCAGCTATACAAGAAAAGCCACACACAAACCTCCTGTAATAGGATGCAGATCCAATGAAGCCCTTTATCTCCCTCAGGTTTGCGGGAACCAGCCAGCCCTTCACCACGCTCACCTTCTCCTCCCACCTACTGATGCCCTCTCCTCAAATTCTGTGTCCCAGGAATTCTCTTCTCATGAAACACCATTTGTCAGGGTGCAGCTTAAAGGCTGCTGCTGCTATCCTGTACAGAACCTTTCGCAGGGCCTCCAACGCTGCCTCAAAGGAGCCCCCATGGACCAGAATGTCATCCAAGTAGACCAGACATTCCTGCCAGGGGTTGTCAGCCAGCACCTTTTCCATTAGCTGCTCAAACATAGCAGGGGCGTTGCACAGGCTGAAAGAGAGGACTCAAAACTGCCACAACCCTCTTCCAGTACATAAAGCAGTCTTTGGCCTGGGTGAGGGGCTCAGGGGTACCTGCCAATACCCACTACGTAGGTCCAGTGAGGAGAACCACTAAGAGTCAGACATCAAGTCTTGTGGGTGTGTTAACCAGGAAACTGGGGTGTGAAAAAAGGCAAACTACCCGTCAAGGTCTGGAAAAGGAGCTCACCAGGGTCTCCTGGAGTGTTTGTTATCGGGATGTTGGCCATGTCTGGAGCCTGTGGCCTGTGAGGTGGAGTCTCAGTGGATGCTTTCTACAGATACCATCAGGTCCAATCTATCTCCGGAATTTGGAGTTCAAAATAAAGTGTCAGACTCTTAGTTGTGTTATTTGAGCACTACCTAAAACATTTGTCTAGGCTCTCACAGCAGTTTGGAGAGGCTGCTATTGTAGGGGCAAAGATGTTGGGGAGTTAAAGTGCCAAGACTCCATTCATGTGGACGCCAGGCTTCAGAACACAAGATTTGCAACACATTTAACTGCCAGTGGTCATAATGTATGGCTGACACAGTTGAGGGTTTCCTGATTCTTAAAAATCTACAGATACACTTCAATAACATCTTAGTGGTTTTTTTTTTGGTTTTTTTTTTGAATAAACATGTCTTAAACATGTGTTAACTATATAAAAAGTTCCAAGAATTACTGTGTAATGCTATATATTTTCCCTTTACCAAGTAGTAAATGTCATTGTAATGCGCTTTACCATGCAGTAAATATAAAACATTTACACATTTGTTTGTTTATTAAGATCCCCATTAGCTGCAGTAAAACTACAACTATTCTTACTGGGATCCAACAGAATTATATTTACATACATACAAACATACAAAGAAGAGAGATATTTACATTTTACCTTTACACAACCCACTGCAATTATTATTTCTACATTCTGTAAAATTATACATATCATGTGTCTGTACATAAACACAAACATATACACACATACTCATGTATATCCATACACACATATCCATAAATTAAACACCAGTACACATACGTACATATCATCCCACCTACAATTATTCAATGTTCCAGCACATCATACACACTATATATTCATAGATCCACACTAAGATGTTGTTTTAATAATATTTTAAATTGATGTATGTTAGTCGTGAGTTTGGTATGTTTAGGTAGTGAATTCCATTTCACTCATACCTCCGTACAAAACAGTGCATTTGATGAAGCATGATGCACTGAGATGATTTTAGTCCTATAATCACATTTCAATATTATACGCGTAGCTCTGTTTTGTAAACATTGTAATTTGTTTAACAGGTCTCCAGTAGCATTCGACCAAACTGCTGGGCAATAGTTGAGATATGATAATACTAATGACTGAATTGCTATTTTCATGATATTTAAATTCATGAAACCTGTGTGCCTTCCTATAACTGATATGCCTCTACCCATCTTTGCAATCATGTGTTTTTTCCATAATAATGTTTCATCAGTGATTAATTATAGAAGTTTGGTCTCAGATACATTTTAATATTTAATACAAGATTACAATCAATATTATAATTTGACCCTAAAATCATACATTTAGTTTTATACATATTTAGAACCATCTTATTTGCTTAAACCCAGTCGGACACTATTTTCACTTCCTTATTCAAAACTGTGTCTAATTCTTTATTAGATGATGCTGATGTATATATAGTTGAATCATCTGCATACATTACTATGTTAGCTTTATTTAATACATATGGTAAATCATTTGTGAAAATATTGAATAATAAAGGACCAAGACAGCTCCCTTGACATGCACGTCCTTTGTCCCACAATGAAATGGCTGTCCCTATCCATTAAACACATACTACTGTATGCATCCTAAAACAAACAAACAAACAATGATGAAGACAGCAACAACAACAATAATAGTAATATTATTAATAATAAAAACAATAATAGATTGTGAGGATCTATTGTTGGCCCTTAAGAGGGTTCATACCAAATGATGCCCTAGCTGGTGGTTTTTCTGTGGGTGCACTCAGGGATAAGTTATGATGTGAATAGGTGATCTTACTCACCACCACTCATCATCAATAAAAATGTTTATTTCAGTTAAACTGAAAAAGTATGTTATTCACAAAACTGAGAGAACCAATCACCCCCCTGACCTTTAATTATCAAGATGATGATCGGAGTTCCTTCTTGACTTTATTGTCATGAAATGGCAAAACCATCCTTCTTGATTTTACATTTGTTTGATTTCATCACATATGGCAAATGTGGTTTCACTTGTTGGGAATCCCCACTTAGATATCAGTAGGTCCCATTTCAAAAATACTGGAACGCCCAGATAAAGGGCTCCATCCGAACTTCCTGTTCTGATTCGTGTAAATCCTCATAGACATCATTTGGTCTCTCTATCAGAGACGCAGTACAGCAAACGAGAGCTGAAGGCAGAGTCACAGAAAGGAAACCAAAGTCAGCACATACATTTACTCATTAGAGGTTGGACATGGCCAGGTTGGATGTCACAGAGACTTTTCATGGAATTTCATATCCAGGACATCTTCACACACAGGATTCCTTACAATCTGCTGTCAAATTTCAGTTTCAAGACACGGATATCCTCATCGTGTCCTATCCAAAGTCAGGTAAGAGGAAACGACAAATGCGGTCAGGGTACACTGAGCCTCACCTGCAGCATCGTCAAGCTTGTTGGAACGATACATGAGCTCCTTCTAGCTAGGTTAAAATAATTTAAGTAGACACCGTTTATATTTACATGATGATTCATTCAGGGTTACCTTAAAATGTTTTATGCACCCAAGTCAGGGGAAAACTGTCCTTAAGCGTGGTCTTTGTTGACAGACACTTTTACAAGCCAAAAAATGATCTTTGAAGAGAAATGTTCACAATACAGTCATGAGACTAGTTCTGATACCTGCTGTATCGCCAAAAGTATTTGCTTTTCTGCCCTCACACACATATGAGATTGAGTGACATCCCATTCCTAATCCATTTGGATTTGATATGATGTTGGTCCACCCTTCACAGCTACAACAGCTTGAAATCTTCTGGGCATGCTGTCCACAAAGGTTAGGAATGTGTTTATGGGAATTTAAGACCATTCTTTCAGAAGCACATTTGTGAGGTCACACACTGATGTTGGATGAGTCTCTGCTCTGGTTCATCTCCACCAAACTCACTCATCCATGTCTTTATGGACGCTACTTTATGCAATGGTGCACAGTCATGTTGGAACAGGAAGGGACTATCCCCAAACTGTTCCCACAAAGGTGGGATCATGAAAGTTTCCAAATTGACTTGCTATGTTGAAGCATTAGAAGTTCCTTTCGCCGGAAGGGGTTTAGCTCAACTCCTGAAAGACAACCTCAGTCCATAACCCCCATCCACCAAACTGTATACTTGGCATAATGCAGTCAGAAAAATATTGTTCCTCTGGCAACTGCCAAACCCAGAAGTGTGATTGGTCACTCCAGAGAACACATTTCCACTGCTCTAAGAGTCCAGTAGTGGTGTGCTTTACACCACTCCCTCTGATGCTTTGCATTGCATTTGGTGATATATGCTATTCACTCTGCAGATAACCTCTGTGCACCCAGTTCTGTGATTTTACATGGCTTTCCACTTCATGGCTGAGTTGCTGTTGTTCCCATTCACTTCCCCTATGCTGTAAAACCTCTAAATTTCACGAATGGACTTGTTACACAGGTGGTATCCTGTCACGGTACCTGGGATTCACTGAGCTCCTGAGAGCGACCCACTCTTTCACAAATGTTTGTAGATCTTGCCTAGGAGCTTGATTTATACACCTGTGATCCTGAAAGTGACTGGAACACCTGAATTCAGTTATTTGGATGCTTGAGTGAACACCTTTGGCTATATGCTGTATAACTTGGAGACGGTGGCAAATGTTGAGATGTTATGTGGTGAAAAGGGATATGCAGTTGGTTGGTAAAGGAGGGAACACAATACATGGTTAGATTAAAATGGATCATCTGCTGCGACGACCACCTAAAGAAAACACAGAGCTCACAGTTCTTACTAAAAACAGAAGTGCTAAGGTGAGCTTATCAATGCTTCACCCATAAATAATTCAGCCCTCAAAGTAAAAGAGGGTTTCAGTACTCATTTCAACCTAACCTGCCGCTGAACACTTGCTGTAAGCACAGCTGCAAAGTAGTCTAAGACTACTCACATATTTTTTATTTTTTATGTATATCTATCTATCTATCTATCTATCTATCTATCTATCTATCTATCTATCTATCTATCTATCTATCTATCTA
>JBAMYA010042236.1:0-14649 GCA_037176975.1 Arrhamphus sclerolepis
GCATCCTGCAAGTATGGTTTACTTGAAAATTGTCCTTGTAGAATTTACTTCAACTTCTAAGTGCAAAAACTTTCCTACGTTTTCTTAAGTAAATAATACTCAACATTTTTTTCAGTGTGGTTGGACTGCAATTGCCACTAAATACATCTGGTTCCGTGTACTTTCCAATAATGTTATAACTGTTATTATTATAGTTATGAGGAGGGAGGGGGGTTTTGTTTTCATGAATGATTTTATTGGCCAGCCCATGTGTCAACTAATGGGCTGCTTGCCGTGCTTTAAGGGGCGGTACTCTTATGAATTGCATTCCGTAAATTAAGATTGTCCCGGCCCAAACTAGGCCAATCCAGCCCTGGATCTATTACTATCTAGCACTAGATCTGAAGTTATAACCTCCTGTCTGGTGCTTGGTAGCTCCGTTACTAGAGGTAAACTTATGAACCTAGTGGCAATTAACTTTGACTAACTAACTGAGCAAAGATTTAGCTCTGTCTTGTTTGGTGTCCGAATGAAAACTAAACATTTGTACCTGACAGGCGGGGCTTTAACCAGTATGTTATTTTGAGCATAAAATTGATATGGGTTGATTAGAAATTGTTATATTTATTGCTAATTAGAAAACTATTTACAGGACAGCATCAGCATTGAGCTTCACATCAATGGTTTTGATCATGATAGCAAACAAACTATTAACAGAAAACGTTTTGCAACAATGCGGTTGCAATTATGAAATGAAATGTCATGAACAAGAGTTTTCATACTCAACATAACTTTCTTTTTTTATCTTCTAATTTTTTTATGATCAGCCTGATTTTTTTTTTTTTTTTTTGGGTTCTTTTTTAAATTTCCATGCCAGGTGTGTGTTTATGAGTGTGTGTGTGTAGCTTAATTTGTAATATTATTTATAGGCTATCACTACTACCTATAAAATGTCAGACAGTGTATGAAGTAAAATAAAACTGGTTAGAGCCAACTGACAGTTAAAAAAAAAAAAATCCGACAACCGGCAGAGAGAGAGGGAGACAGAGCAAGAAAGGGAGTGTGTGTGTGTGTAGCTTAATTTGTAAGACTTATCCACTACCTTTATTTTTACATGAATTACAGCAAGAAAGTGTCAGACACTCAATGCATGAAGACCAAAAAACTGTTTTTAACCAATGGTTAAAATAGAAAAAAAATCTCCGACAGGCAGAGATGCAAGGTGAGTCGCTTTCTACAAATCACCTGTCATGTCCTTGATGTTGTTCCTTTTTTATATTGTTCTGGAGTCCTGCTTTTCTTGTGTTGCAGCCGACCCCCTCTGGTGTTTTCCTCCTGTCTGATTGTCACAATTAAGTCAAGTCAAGTAGTGATAATTAGTCTTTTGTTGTTACTTTATTTTCCTTCCAAGATTATCTTGAGGCTTTGTGTTTTGTTTTATTCCTCTAGTTGAGCGGTTTCCTGTTTAACTCTTGAACTTTTTTCCCTGTCTTCAGTGATTTTCAGTTGAACTTTGTAAATAAACAGATTTTTATTTGATACTTTGTCTCAGTTGTGCGCTTGGGTCCACATCTGCTTTGTTCTGTCAGCACTACGTCTGAACAAACCCACATTTACCAGAACTCTACTGGTTATAAGTAAGTAGAACTGAAAAAAAAAAAAAAAAAACAACAACTTGAAGCTGAAGAAACCAGAAACGTTAATATGGAAAGAAAATGGACTCAGTATAGCTGTGTGTGTTTAACACTTGATTTGTGTGTGCGCACTACTTGATTTGTGCGTGTGTGTGTAGCTTTGTGTAGTTGTATGTGTAAGAAGTAAACAACATTTTGTCTGTAACTCGCCCAAAGTTACGGACAAAATGATAATTAAAAAATTTAAAATGACTCCTACACATACAAATGGTTAAATACGCAAGCAGGAATCGCCTGATACACACACACACACACAAAACTATTTTTACGTACAGAGCAGCAGGAGAGGTTTTGAGACGCTTTTCACAGATTTGTCCATACATGGTGCGTTTAAGTGCCGGTGGAAAGCTGGGTCATCAGAATTTTCTTCCGAGTCAAACGTTATTTCCCTTGATACCCTCTATACATGTACTGAACTGTGAAAAAATCTGTGTAAAAAGGAATATCTCAGCACCCCGTGATTATAACATATTTACTTGTTAATATTCTACAACTCATATGTACCTATATGCATTCATGAGCCGTACAAATGAAACTACATGTTTTCGGGAAGCAAGAAGACAGTAATGGCAGGACATCACAGTGGTCTACCCTCTGAAGTAAGTATAAGTTAAACCTGCATACTTTGCTATTCGATTATGAGACAGCTGAGATATTCCTTTTTACACAGATCCGTCGTTTTTTTCACAGTTCAGTACATGTTTAGAGGATATCGAGGGAAATAACGTTTGACTCAGAAGAAAATTCTGATGACCCAGCATTCCACTGGCACTTAAACACACCATGTACAGACAAATCTATGGCGGAAAGCATCTCAAAACCTCTCCTGCTGCTCTGTATATAAATATAGTTTTGTGTGTATCAGGCGATTCGTGCATGCGCCTTTAACGATTTGTGTGTGTAGGAGTCTTTTTAAATTCGTAATTATCATTTTGTCCGTAACTTTGGGTGAGTTACGGACAATATGTTGTTTACGGTTTACAAATCATGTTTTACACATACAACTACACAAAGCTACACACAAACCGGTTTACACACGCACAAATCAAGTAGTGCGCACACACAAATCAAGTGCTACACACACACAGCTATATTGAGTCTATTTTCTCTCCATACGTTAAGGGAAAAGACTCGCTGTTCTGTGTTAGTGAGCAGAGCGGTGTGAGTAGGGGAGGGGCTATGACGCTGTGTGAGGACTTTTGTTCAGTCCGAGCACAGATATTGACTCATATTACTCGTATAATACTCGTACTCAGCAGAAGTGCTTTATCCATGCCAGATACTCATTTCAGCCAAGTATCTGCTCAACTCTATGAAATACTATATACAAAATACAATATACAAAAAATAAAGATACGGGCTTATGCACAAAATACTAAGAATTGGAGGTGTGAAGGGAGTTTGTGTGTAAGGCTATTGCATAGCTATTGCACAGATCCGTCTGTGCAGTGAAATAAGCTAAAAAGAATGAGAGAGACCAGAGTACAACTGAACAGCAGTGAGAATAAAAGATGTAATCCAGTCTTCTTTGTAGAAGTAATTATAGGAATAATTTGATATTATGAATCAATCAATGGATGTGTGTGTGTGACAATAAGAGAGAGCTCATTGCGTTGTAAAAGCATCTTGAGTGATTCCCATCCAACACCTCCTCATGGCACCTCAAGGGACTGGTAGGGCAAAGGAACCTCTCTAAACCCAGACTGGATAAGTCATAAATGAGCAATAGAGGTACTAGCACAGAGGCTCCAGCTACTGCTATGCTTGCATGGTGCTGAATCAGCTCAGAGCTTTCAGAGATGTCAAACTGTCCTGTCGAAAATCTCAAGTGTGACCTACAATTTGTAGAAGTTTGGTTTGGTTAGTTTCTGATCATGTATTCATTTCCACTTATTAGCTGATTTCTGGAATGTTAAGAGGAGATAAGATATGCTTGACAGGATCTGTCCTCTTGAGTGATGTGGTGAGGCATGTGGGTAAAATTTGAATGAGCAGACAGCTGTAATTGTAAATGAGCATGTGTGTATCCGGGCATACAGTATAATCCTTGTATTTGTTTGTGCCACTGACTGACATTTCCCTACAGCGCTCCTATAATAACCTCTGCTTGTGAGTGTAACTGTCCTCATGTTACCTACAAATCTATTTGTTTCGACTTCAGTAATGTTGGAAAGAATGTTGGGTTAAGTGTTTGGGTTTTTTTTTTTTTTTTTTTTTGTAAGACTGAGCCTAAGACCTGGAAAAAATAGGTCGAGAGCAATCTTGAGACCAAGACTGATGTTGAGCAATCCATTCCTGGAGATACTGAACTAAGTTGCCTCCTGCATTTTAACTTTTTTCTGTTTGTTTGTTTTTTTCAAGATTTGTAAAGTTAAACTTGGACTTGATGGTGAAGTTAGTCGAGAGAGACTAATTAACATTTTGAAATTCTTGTCTTTCCTGACCTCCATTCTTTTTTGTCATTGTTGTTGTTTTGTTTGTTTAACATACAGAGGCCTGTATCATGAAGCAGGATTAAGTTATCCTTGGTTACTCAGACCTATCCAGTTCAACTTACCCTAACAAATTCAGTCAGGATAATCGGTATCACGACGCTGGCAACTCAACCCTGGGTCATCATATCAAGACCTGTGAACACACACGTATAAAGGGCAGGTTCCAAAGTAGCGGACCAATCACAATCATGAGCATCATGGGAAAGAGAGAGCACCTTACTTCACTTCAAAGCCACTTCATAGCAACTCATAGCCTACTGACAAAATACGAAGAAGAAAAAGACAACCTACATGAGAAATCTAACACTGTTGCAGTTGCCAGAAGGACGCAAAACGCTTGGCAACACATAACAGGCAGCATAAATGCATAGGTTACACATATATCTGATACTGATCACAGCCGTGAATCCTATAAAAATCAATGTGCTGTTCTAATCAAGAGAATGTATGACAATTAGTCATTAATTCTTCCCCAGATGCAATCCCTCAGGGCTGTCAAGGATGTGAGAGCAGGTTAAAAATAAACATAAAAACATAATTGCATCCAGTAAGTTGGTCCTTCGAATATAACGTCAGGCTGGAATAAAGCTTTAAACCTTGGCCACTATTAAATCATATCCATAGTGGCCTGAAGACGGGTAGATACTTTATTCAACCCAGTGGGAAGTTCACAATGAATGAAATTAATAAAATCCATACAGATATTGAGCTGTGGTAGAAAGTAGTGGGCAGATGCTTGTAAACTTAAAACTGTAACATTGTACAAAAGCGAAATATAACTGCAGGATCAGTAATCGAACCTGTTATCTTCCGTCAGGCAATTCATTAAGAGCTAAAGTCTCCTACTACAAATGACATGTCAAAAATTGACTTATTCTATTCTTCCATTATGGGCCAACATCTGGTCGACATTTTACCAATGAATAAACATTCTCCATGCAACGTCTTGCCGATAAAAGTTTTACATCTTGCCAACATCTGTAAGATGTATGTATGTTGTGCAATGACTGTATATAATAATCAGCGCCATAGAGAAGAACTATTCTAAATGGCTCTGATGATAATATAATGCTGCCTGGGAGAGCAACTTATTTTCCCCGAAAAGCTGATTGGCCAGTGGGTGGGGGTTTATAAAGGATTGGATTAAATCCTGAGAGTTACCCTGCATGTTAGTCACTCAGCGTATGTTACCCCGGTGATGTACCTCGATAAGAGATTACCCAGTTTCGTGATGCAGATGTAACCCTATGGTAAATTCAAGTAAAAGTACTCATAGTTCATTTTTTTTTATTTTCTTTTGTTTTGTTGTTGTCTGTTAACAATGTGGTTCAGAGAAGACAAATGTCACATTTATATTTTTACATTGAAATAAGTTTATGTCTACTTACCTATGGGGATCCAATCAGCAATTAAGGTGGGCGGAGGCAGGAGAGGGTTTACGGACGTTACAAAAAAAAGCAAAGGAGGAGAGAGGAGAAGAGAAGCGTGGGGGTGGTGGAAAGTGAATGTGGAGATACAGAAAGACTTGGGGACAAAGAAACGTTGGTGGAAGAAGGTGCACGAGACAAACGGACAGTGAGTCTTTGGGTGGCCCATTCCATGCAGCAGCGGACCTAAGTTTAAAGAGGACTCTGGAAAAATGTCCAAGGAGACGTGCAGCTAGAGGCTAGTGCAGCTCGCTCTAGTACCAGACGCCATCACTGCGAGCAGCCCACACCGCCACTCAGCTCGGCGAAGCCTGTCCACTGTCTGCTACAGGCTCTACCGGGGACCGCGAGGGTTCGTCAATGGCCCGCAGCTCCACGGCACGCGGTAGCGTGGAAAGGGACCGGGACGAGGCCATTTCAGGTTGTGAGGGTTTTTTTTCTTCGCTGAGACGCATCCACCATCAGTCTTCCAACTCCCAGCTCAAGTAAGGCTTGATACAGGCCTGCAACGTTGCTCAATTGGACACCCAATTCTTTTGACTTTATTTATTATTTTTTTATTTGTCTCACTTTAAGAACTGTGTTTCACTTTGCTGGCTTTAGATTTAGAGATTTATTCGAGTGTTTATGCAGTGATTTGCAATTTGTGTTAATTTTCAATATGTTGAAGGTGAATTGGTTCATGAGAATGGCTAGAGAAATGTTCTTTTAAAACACAGAGTATTATTTGCAAAGGGGAATTGAAAACAAGCCTTGTGTGTATTGGAATATTATTGTGGGTTCATTGTCAGGCTATTCTTAGGTATTTATGTGTGGGTAATAAACCTTGGAAAAAATAACTGGTTAAAAGTAATATGTGGTAATATCATAGTACACTATATCACCTTCCATCCTTAATTCCCAAAGAAGTGTAGTTTAAAGGGGTTAATGAACCTGGGGAGCGCACCTGGGAACAGACGGTTGTCAAGAGGGCGCTACACGGAAAACCCAGGGTTAAACCTGAAGTTACCTCGCTAAAGCAAAATCTCACTTCGTGATACAGGCCTCAGGTTTCTCTCGATTGATGTGGTTAAAAAGGATCAACAGAACACAGCTGTGACCAGGCCCATCACTTTTTATGAATTCATGTGACACAAAAAATAAAATGTTTCTGTGCTGGTTGAGTCATATTGTCAGGGCTCGTTTTGTTGGGCTTCTGTTTTGATAGTTTTCTTTATTTTCATGTTGTGGTGCCTGGACGTCTTGGGTGAGCTGGTTGTCAAATTATAGTTTATTAAGTTAAGTTCCATATGCAACTAAGTTCAAGGAATTTTAAGTGTTTTTGGGTTTTTTTGTCTGCCAAGAAAGCCCTGCTGCAACTACAGTCTCTGATGTGTCTGCCACTGCCACCTCAGTCAAGAGTACTTACTGAATCCACCTGAAAATTCCAACCAGGATTGTAGTGCTGTCACAGTCAAGTTCCTCCCCTACCTCATTTTTGGCAGACTCAGGTTTCTGGACTCACAGACCTCAATCCATTTGTACAACACACTACTACTACTGTAAATAAACCACTTACTTTTACCTGTTTGCCTCAGCTCATTTCTGTGTCCTAACACCTCTAGGATGCAGAAAGTTCCCTGATCTGGACTTGGAGTGACTTTGGTCCAACCTAGAGTCCCACAGTCATTAATCAATTCAGAGCAGAGCGCCAGCAAGTGCCACATGCTCAGCTGCATTTGAGAGGCAGGTCAAACTTACCTGAAGATTCTGAAATAAAGTGACCGTTGCGCAGGTGATGTCTCACCATGTCCTGTTCTTTCTAGAATCATACCTTTTTAAAAGACTGAGTGCTGTCAAATAAAATGTTTAAAGACCAATCCTTCCCTCATACTTAGTTCAAATCTGTTCTAAAACCTGGCAAATTGTTTACCCACAGGCTCCACAGGTTATTATAATGCCAGTGTAAAAGTCAAAGCTGCTGTTTTTATATTGAAGTTTCACTGGATTCTCTCTGCCACTCTCATGTATCATTTTGTGCCAACTTGAGGTTCTGTTTGTAAAGACTAGACTCCACACGTATCTCTAGGTGCAGCAGAGTGGACGATCATTTCTAGGCCACTGCGGGGCACTTGGTACCGCACTGCCGTTCCAGTCCTGTGGGGCGGCCCCTAACCCGCTTTAGGTTTCTCACTACACAGTACAGAATGCTGAGTTACATGCACTGACATGTGAGTTGCCTTAAGCTCTCTGTTCTAATGTGTTTCAGTCACAAGACTACTTTCAGTGAGAGTCATGGAGATGGGGTTTCTAAGCCTAACCAAGTTTTGTTTGTTGTTTAGCCTGCCAAGGCCTTACACTGCATTCAAATTGGAACTTTAAACCATACAAAGCACACATTTCCTTTGTGTCCATTTAATCACACAAAAGTAATGTTAACATTTTCTCCCCTTTCTGTATTAGAATTCTGATACAATAACTATGGGCAAATTTCATTTTAAGTATGTTTGAAGTTTTGTCATTCTACAAAACAGAATTGCTCTGCAGATTAATTGTCTTTTGCTTTTATTCTGTTCAACTTTCACCTCATGGTGCAGAAGAAACAGATTTGACATTTAGCCTTGACATGTAGGCTGCTTTTTTCTCAAGCTTTGAAAAGCTTCAGTGCCGTCTATCATAGTTGACAGGAACAGAAAGAACTACATGTCCTGTATATGAGGTTCTGGAGATAATTATTTAAATTGCAAATTTCAAGTCTTTCTCTCTCTTTCTCTGTATCTCTCTCTCAAAGCTTCTCCATTTTCAGTTTATGTAGTTATACAGTCTCTACAAGTTTTAGTTGCAAAATAAAACAATTTTAAAACAATTGACAATTGACAATTTTGTATAGTGCAATTAATATTCAAAAGAAACTCAAAGTGCTTTTATTTTCATTAAGAAAATTAATTAATTGATTAAAAATAATTCAAATAAAATAAACAACAAAAAGACAGACAAGTTTGATGAGACCACTGCCACTGGTACCACAACTGTTGCTCCTGGCATATCCAAATTAAACCCAAATGAGATTAAAATCTTTTTGCTAAGATGTTCACCACCTGTAAACTGGTTTTCATATAGTAAAGTTTGTTTATTAGGATAAATCCCTTGAGTTGTACCATCTCGTTTTCAAGGGGGTCCCAACATGTATCACAATAACAACATAACCAAGGCGTTACAAAATAAATGAGTAAAAATACAATTATTAATACAAGGTACATGCTTTTCTTATCAGTTTATAGCAGAAATTATGTTTTCTCACCTGTCCCAGACTTAAATATTTGCAGATGTGTTTTTATTTTACTGCCCTGAATTCAATTAATTGGATAACTTAAAGACATTTCCACATAAAGTGACTTTTTGCCAAATACAACATCAGAGAAAACCATTATCCAAGTACACCAGTTCTAAGGTTTTATCTACTGGGGGAGATGCACTAGAGGAAAAGCAGCTGCTGCTGCTTGTCAGTGCATTTAATTTAATCAAAAATGTCTCTGCCATGAGACTAATAAAGGATTTCTTATTCTTATCCTTAATTAATTACTCATCATTGTGACCACCTTAATAAAAACAGCAGTTTCTCCACTTTGTTGATATTGAGCATTCAGAGAAAAAAAGAATATACATCAATGAAAAATATAAAATAAAAGTAAAAACAACTCCCAATCTTCTTAGGAGTGGACATCGTTAAAAAAAAAAAAGTCACAAGCTACATTTCAATACAATTACAAAATAAACTGAAGGCTGCACTTCTACTCCATACACTTCCCATGGACTCTTAGAAAAGACAATCTGTCCCAACACCTGCTGCAGTCCTTTTACCACTGCTTGGTGGAAAGTGCTCTGATCAGCGACATTTTCGTGTGGTTCAGCAGCAGCTCTGCAGTCAACACAAAAAAAAGCCCTTCAAAGCTGCGCAGAAAATCATGAATACAACTCTGCCTTCTCTGGAGCTGCTAGATAACTCAGTTGGTAGAGTGACGGCCCATACACAGAAGCTATTGTCCTCCTGCAGTAGTCGCAGGTCCAACTCCCAGCCTGCAACCCTTCACTGTGTGTCCTCCCCATTTTCCATGTGTGTCTCAACTTTTGAAAATAAAGGCCAGAACATCTTAAGAAAAAGAATCGCTGCCTGCTCTGGATCAAATCTTCATCTCACACTGCCTCAAAAAAGAGAGGAAGATCCTGGAGGACTCATCTCATCCAGCCCACCATCTGTATGAACGTCTGCCTTCAGGAAGATGTCACAGAACAACCAGAACAGCTTGTTCTGCTTCTGTTTAACAGCTTCTGCACAGCAGCCATAAGTGTACTGGACTCTGACTGACGATTCAGCTGTCACGCAGAATAACTGTCATACACAATATTGGTCATAAAGTACATCAGACATATATCACATTTCAGGTACAACATTTGTCATTTCACTGTGCATGCTGCCTTTGCACTTATTTATGTTTACATTCTCATGTGGAATACTTACCACCAATTGCGGTTAAGTGTAACTGAAATTTATGTTTATATACTCTGAAACTTATTGTACAGGGAACTTTTTTATAGTATTGTCTTGTAACTTTTTTCCATTTTTTAATTTCTTTTTTTTTGCCATTGTAATATTTTAATATAGAGATGCCGTCTATTATGTACTAATCTAGTTTTGTTACATTGACTAATATGCTGTTGTTTGAATTCAGCTGCAGGTCAGGTCACAAGAGGCAGCAGCACCTGCATGTCCAGCAGAGCACCTGTCTTCAGTAACACGAATCCTAAAGCAGGTGAGTTCTGTTAATTCTATTTTACTCTCAGCTTCATGCACAGTACATTAATAGTAACATTTTGTAGTTCGGCTGCAGTGATGTTCCTGACATCTACCCAGACACATTTTTAGTATAATTCCAGGAAATAGAAAGTAAAATAAAATCACAATATTCAATTATTCATATCACTTATGAAAACATCACTCATCCTGGCCTGGTATATATTTTTTTTCCATTTCTTAAGATCGTGCCATTATGTACTTGGAATTAATCAGTACAGGTCAACCATTAATCATAATTTCTAATTATAATTTTGCTAATTGCCTGGTGTGTTTTTATTCATCACTGTGTATCCTTATTGAAGGATTAATACCCTTCAGCAGCAATCCTTATCTCACCTACAAAATAGCCAAAACCACCTAACAGTGTGCAGTGGTGTAAGATACAGTTTGTCTGTGCATGCGTGCCAGGTCACACTGACATGAAAGGAGAGCTAAACTAAAGCTTCAGTCTAATGTGTAATAAGGTCAATAAGATAGCCAAATAGCTGCACTTCAAATTGTGTTTACTCAGTTTTTGTAATATAAGTGTATATTACTTACTAAATGAGTCTCATAAATATTTTCAGACAGCTCCAAGCCACTAGAAATGGACAGTTGAATATATCTATCCATCAAATAAGTTCTCAGTTATTGGTTGTTCCTGGAGCTTAACAATAACGTTTTGTGTCTCATGCATGAAACAGATCATCAGTGCCCATATTATTCCCATGTTTGTCTGTTTGACACACATTTAATGTAATTATCCTCCACACTTGCCAAACCTTTCTCTAGAGTTTCGATGTAATGACTCCACTGTGCTCCTTTAAAAAGTGAGAGATTCTTTAAATTCAGTTTGGATGATCAGAATACTAATGAATGTTACTCTGCTTTGTTTTCACATACCTTCTCTGTCCTCACCATCTATCAAAGGAACATGATGTGACAAATGAAAAACACAGGTTCCACATAAACTGAGAGGGGTGAATAGGAGTGAACACCTTCCTTTGATGGAAATTCTCCGTTCAAGCACTTAATTTTTTAGCCGTGTTGTTTTATGGAGATTTAGTGAAATGGCACTTCATCCATCTCTGTAACTTAATCTATTTCTGTACTCAAAATAAATTCTCTTTGTGTTCTGTTTTTGTCTTCATTTGTACCTGCCATTTCACAACATAATGTGGGCACAAATGAAAAGATCTGAGTGAAACAGCAGGTTTGAATATCTTACAGGAAACCTGAGAGGTTGTAGCTTAATCATTACTGTGCAGTACAATGAAGTCTTAGCTTTCCTTTTGTCCACTGTTTTCATTTACAGCTTATACATTCTGTGAGAATTTTTTTTTTTTAGTCCTACCTATTATAATTTGAAATATTCTGTACATGCGGTCCAGTGTGTTGTGAAATAATGATTGTATTTTTTATTTTTTACAGTGCACATGAACACAAAGTCTCTGTAGTTTTCACATCACCCAGAGCAACTTTCAAAATACTCACAAGGCTCAACTCTATTCTGTTGCCAACATGTTCTGTGTGTTCTTACAGCGAAATGACCCAGTATGCAGGGAATCAAGGAAAATAATATTTTGATGTAATATTTAATAACAGTGTCTACTTCAACACACGCCATGATGCTTTCCTAACCCTAACCAAGGGGTTTTTAATTCTTAAACTACATTATATTAAGACTGTGTAGAAGATGGAATCTGACCGTGTGAAGTGCTGCCAGATGCCAGGAGAGGAAAACACAATTTTCCCATTTTTATCATTAATGCATCTCAAACTACAATTTTGGAAACATGAAATATATGTGCACAACTAAAGCAAACAAGCAAACTAGAAATATTTGTAAGCAAATTTACAGAAAGACAAGGAACTCAGACTTGTTTACAATAATCCAACATGGCAACCATGGTCAGTGTTTACTATGTGCAGTTAACCAGACAAAGAAGTAAGAAAAAGAGTGAGTGCAATGGGCAAGATCCCATACACAACTCAATACTGGACTGGCACAAACACGCTGGCGTGAGTTTGGCAGCCCTGGCAGTCAAATAAAGAAGAACACACAAAACAATAAGTTACCTCAGGAACAAGAATGATGTCAAGAACTGCAGGAAGTACAAAGAGGGCTGATAAGTCACACAATGAAGACCTGGGAAAATGTATTGGACGCCATATCAAGAAAAATGGTCACAATTTGTGATCAGCAGCATGTTTTCATGAAAAGAGAGTGCACTACAGATGCAGTGATTGCTTTGAGAATGTTGTTATAGAAGAACAGGGAAGGTCAGAAGGAGCTGCACCATTTCTTTGTAGATTTGTAAAAAAAAAAAAGGGTTATTGCATGAGAAAGTCTCTAGAAGCAGAAAATTATTTGGGAGAGATACAGAACATGTATAAGGGAAGGGTGACAGCAGCGATGTCTGTGGTAGGAGTAACAGATCAGGTGGCAGTAGGACTGTGTCAGAGAGCCCCCACTTATTATACAGTACAAGCACTGGTGTATGTTGGATATGTGATACTGTTAAGGAACATCTATGGATCGATTAAACTGTTTTCTTTTTTTTTTCTTTTTGACTCATTCATCTCAATTGTGTGGCATTGTTCTCAAATACTTGTTTTTAATTAAAATGGAGTTGTTTTTAATAAAATAAAGATTTGAAAATGAATTCCTTTTTTCACTGACTTGTTTAAAGCTGACAGTAACATGCAAACTGTGATCAGGCATCATAGGTACACAAGCAAACATGAGAGATGTAAATGTTGACTGGAAATATGAAGCAAAATTACTGGGTAATCATCACAGCAAGGTGAAAGCATTGAGAATGGAAATGAAAACTGACTAGTCAGCCCTCTCATGTATTCAAGTATTACTTTGGGTGTTCTTCTCTGCCCAAATTACATGTGACAGCAATCCAAGACACAGCCGCCCAATGAGAAAGCAATGAGTCCAAACTGATTCGATGTGTTTAATATTCCTGTGGTTACTCTGGAAGTGATTGGAGGACTGAAGACAATGAAATACTGATGGGAATTTAGAAGGGGGAAAACTCAGCTTCAATCAGCATCACATTGCGAAAGTAAACAATAACAATTATAGTAATTAGAGCTAGTTATACTTCTGCCTTGCTACACTTAGAGGCTGGAAATGGACTGTTTCAGATTAAAAGAGCTGAAACTCCTCACACAAGACTGCCATCTAGAGGTCAAAGCCTCCCCTCAATGTAAAGTAGACATATTTTTACTTTATACTATCCTTAATTGCATTTGATGTTAATTTCCAGCAAGAAAAAGGACCCTGTTTACAGCTGCAAATACTTGTACACCTGTGGGAAAATCAGCTATTTTAAATATGCATTATGTGAAAGAAATTAACCTTTAATTCTATGAGCAAAAAGTTTAGACAACCTCTTGGTTGTTCAAACTTGTATGTACATACTGGGCTGAAAGTCTATAGAAAGAGGTGAGCTTTAAGAGATAATTTTTAACAAAAAGAAGAAAGAGAGACAAAACACACTTACTTTGAACTATTAAGGAGACCTACAGCAACAGGAGTGAATTCTGAACCTGTTGATCCTACATCTGGGAAAACTATAGCTGTGGCTGGGAGGAGGCAGCACAATCTCTTAAAAAAAAAAAAAAAAAGGAAGACTGATCTGCCAAAATAGAATATATATTATAGTATCTATAGTATAGTATTTAAGCCTCCACAGGGACCTTTCTGTGTGGAGTTTGCATGTTCTCCCCATGCTTGCGTGGGTTCTCACCGGGTACTCCGGCTTCCTCCCACGGTCCAAAGACATGCTCCTTAGGTTAATTGGTGTTCGTAACTTGTCACTAGGTGTGAGTGAGAGTGTGAATGGTTGTGTGTCTACATGTGGCCCTGCGATGGACTGACGACCTGTCCAGGGTGTACCCCTGCCTTTTGCCCAAAGTGAGCTGGGATAGGTTCCAGCAGACCCCCAGGACCCTGCACAGGACATAGCGGGTATAGATAATGGATGGATGGATGATCTTTATGATGGTCTCATTTCTCTAACATTGACTTTGTAGATATTCTTCTTCTTTTTTAATGTTCTTCTTTGTTTGTCTGCATAGTACTTACAAATACATTGATGCAATTTCAGATTTTTTTCTTTTCAACTTAAAAATAAGGTGTAAATGGAATAAAATGCTGCGATGGACTGGCGACCTGTCCAGGGTGTACCCCTGCCTTTCGCCCAATGTGAGCTGGGATAGGCTCC
>JBAMYA010042237.1:0-14644 GCA_037176975.1 Arrhamphus sclerolepis
GGCCCCTGTGGAGGCTCGAACCAGGAACCTTCTTGCTGTGAGGCAACAGTGCTAACCACTAAGCCACCGTGCTGCCGTGCTTTATTCAATAAAGGAATAAAGTTTCTACCTCATTGTTCCCGTGGGTCACCCACAGTAGTGATGGCCTCAGTTCCCCCACCACTGCTATCATTTGGGGTACCAACGTGGCTGCAGGATGGAGGCCTCGGCCGACTTCAGCAGGAGGAAGACAATGGCCAAGCTTCAGCTGGTGGAGCCTCCAACAGGTTACCACAAGCAGGGTTCGATCAGCAGCTAGAGCCCCAAGTTGGGTGACAAAGTTCATATTACAGTCAGGGCAGCCAGTCTCTACCTCTGCAGTCAAAAACCAGGGGTTATTTTGGTATTGCTTGTCACTTGGCAAGGCATTCCTACAGTGGACATGAACACTGCTCTTACTGGACCCATAAAGAACTTATTTTATCCTCTTACAATCCTTGTGACCCCATTACACCTTTTTGCAATGCCAATTCACATCACAAACTCATTTTGCTCCTGAAACGCCTGTTACTATCTCCCAAGACCGTACAGGGGCGTAACAGCCGGGGAGCAAAATGTTACACCGTTCTGCCTCCGTTCGGTTAAAGGTGCGATAGAGGCGGGCCAACTGGCTGTGTCAATGACACTTTCTAAGGTTGCATAGTCTGAAACCAGCTTTTGTCATTAGTTTTAGTCAAAGACCACTTTCCAGAAAGGAGCTGAGCAGTCTACAGTTGACTGGTTTGTGGCGCACCATTAATGCACTGTCATGTTGACCAAGTGCAGAGTTTAGCATAGAAAATGCCGATTACTTTTAGCGCAGAATAGACTTTGGTTTACTCAAAAGTATTTTCTTCTTCAAAAAATACTTTTAAAAAAAAATAATTTTTTCTGTGCTCAGAAAGTTTTGTTTCTTGTTCAGGATTAAACTACAGATATTATGTCAAAGGATTAAAAGGAACACTCCTGCATGATGAGTTATTTTCAAATAGTGCTGCTGTGCAAATGCTACATTATATCAGCATTAAAATGATTAATGGCAGTTTATTTGTAAAAGGCTATTTGCAGAGGGCTGAGCAACTGTTCACACAGTCAAGCATTGCAGCACACTCACAAAGGTCACTGCTGCCACATACGCAACAACAACACACTCGTTGCACCACAGAAGACATCTGCAGATCTGCAGATGTCTTGCAGTCTCATGTGTGGATGGATTCATCTGATAATATGTTTTTCTTTAGTTTTTTTATGTATTCATTAATTTGTTTGCCATGTGGTCCTTGTAGTGAGAGGCATGATGGAGCCTACGGCTCACAAGCCTCCGTGGCCCAGTGACGAGAGTCGCTGGTGATTTTCTTCATCCACATATGTCCTTCCTCTGTTAACTGGAAGTCCTCTGCTCCTTGAGAACATCATAGATGCTGTCTGCTTCGCTAAGTCTCTCAAAAAAGGGGAGAAGATCGAGGAGCTCCGTGTCTGACGTGTCATTAAACCAGGATACTACAGGAACCTGCAGGTTTAAAACAGCAGCATATTGTGGAATAAGGAATGATGCACATACTAGACATGTCAGTGCAATTCAGATAAAACAGAAATAGCATACTGCATTTTCAGGGTGGAAGATATAGGAGGCTGGGGAGTTGTCAATGATGATAACCCTGTTGAGGTCTCTTCCTAAACGGCTCAGGTCTTTAACGTAGTTCCCCTTGTGGAAGACACAGGCCTCTCGGAAGAGACGACTGCTGAAGGCCCCACATTTATCCAACAGGTCCGACACAGGATCTGCATACTACATTGGTGGGAAATAAAAAGCTGTTATGTTTCTAAATGTTACAGTCTTGACAAACATGTCACCAATGGAGCCAACTGCACTGTTGTCGTGAAGTACAATTTCAACTTTTAATCTTTGGAGTCCATACAGCTTATGTGACAATCGTCTTATCTTTCTTTGTATTTCAGATTGCATGGACCGAAATGAGGGTAAATATGAAATAAAATCAGCATGTAGAGTCAGAGACAAGTCTTACTTTGTTGAGGAGACCCTTAGCATTAAATATGATGTATTTTTAGGACATAGCAAGTGAGGGCCAGTCTGCCTTCAATTACTGTCACCAGAAAGAACAACTTTGTCCTCCAGCTGCTTCACACGTGTTGCGATTTGACACTTTGTCTTTGGTCATCTTCTGACAAAGTGAAACCAGTTTTCCTTGTCATGTGTCAAAAGGCTGTATTCCAAATCACATACACACGCACTTACACTTACTGTTTTCAGTGCATAAGTGTATTCGCACAGACAATCCCTCATTGGTCAGTACACCTCAGGTACCCAGACTCAAAACAGGCCAAAAATATTAAGTGTGGAATTCAAACATTGATGGTGGTGCATCTTTATTTCTGCTACGTCGACATCACTGAGGGTGTGAAGCGTCCGGGGTTCCACATTCAGTTGTCTGACGACTATGAGTCCATCCTCCAGTTTCTTGCAGTGTAGACAGAATCGTCCACGTGAGTACACTTATGCCATCAAAATAGTAAGTGTAAGTGCACAGCAGGGGAACAGCTCATGCCTCAGCGTCTGCTGTGTGGAGGAGTGCAGTTAAACAACAACAAACATCCACACTGTGGCCTTTGGGTGCTGTCACAGAGCAGAAACGTAGCAAGCGTGTGATTCTTTGTGTGTGTTGATGATTAATGTCTGTACGGGACAAAGGTAAAGTAAGGTGAACACAGTTTGAGCTAAATGTTAGAGGGTAAAATTTCTGCTGCTGCCTGACAGGTACAATAAACATACCTTTAAGTAGAAAGCCACCCATAAATCAAATGTAAAAATGAGCGTGGGCTCACAGTAATCCTAAGTATTATGCTTTGAAACAGCAGGCGCCACTTTGCTCTTCAAGGGTAGATGGACATGTTTACAACAACGCTCCTCTGCAATGTTCTACTCAGCCTAGTGTGCAGACTAAACGTAATAGTAGTGATTGAAAACAGACCTTGGATAAGCTTGCAGTGAAGAGAACACACTCAAACAATTCTCCCATCCTCCTCAGGAATTCATCAACGTAGGGTCTCTTTAATACATGGACCTGGACAGGCACAAAGGAGTATGTGGGACACCAGGGTATAAAAACATTAATAGGAAACATAAGCTATTCTGAGTCCAGACATCCTGAAGACACAACTTCATTTGTACATAAAGCTCCTGTGTTTGATTTGTAAAATGAGAGTAACCAGGACTAAGAGTGACCCTAACCCTAACCACATCATCTGGACCTCGAGCAATTAGGCTGAACAAAAAAAGTGTACAGATTCAGAAAGAACAAGATATGATGAGACACGTCTTTAAATTATGAGACTCCCGACAATGGTCATGTGATGTCAAAACCTTCAGATAAACTCGTCAGCTCACATGAATCCAGCTGAGCGAGCGACTCTTGCTGGTGCTCTGCTCTGAATCACAACTGGTGGGAACAAAGCTGCTCCGAAACCAGACCCTGATCCTTTCATGTTCAGCAGGACTCTGGCTTTACTGCACAACAATCTGGAGAAGGTAATAAAACCATTTCCAAAAAATTTGGAATTCAGGGTTCTACAACAGTGTCCAACAAAATGATTTTATTAAATAAATAATGACACACGTAATGTCATGTTTTGTTGAACATCCTATGTTGTATTTACCTTTTTTAAGAACTGGTAAGGACCAGAGCTGCATTACTATTGTTTTTTTGAAGTTGTTTCATATTTCCACTAAGACGCTGGCAGCCTTGTTTCTGAACCAAGTCATCCCGAATAGGCTTTCCCCACTTTCACAAGCCTATCCTGGATTACTTGAAACAGATCCAGGCCCTTTGGACAACAAAGCTCCTCTGTCTTCTGGAAGTTTGAACACAACAGTGGGCTATGTAGTAGGTGTTTAAGGCCTGCGTGGAGAAGCCACTGCCATTCTGCACTCCAGTGAGCAGGATATAATGAGCAATGCCTGAGATTGATGGCCAGTGATTTCTGAGAAGACTGCCAGGCTCTGCTCATTTCGTCAGGGCACTGAAATAGCCACCTGCTGCTTGGAGCCGTCAACAGAGAGGGCTACAGCTCTGTCAGGCACCTCGAACTACAAGTTTATAGACGTGATGTTGCAGTTTACAGTGTGCATAAAGAGTATATACATAAACCAGAACAGATTTTGGGTTCTGGTGGATTATGTGTGCATCAGAATAATAGGGACTGACATAAAATGTGGTTCTGTATGGATTGTATGTAATTTTTCATTTAAGTCTTTTTATCTACCATAGTGACTGATGGCTGCTTCATTATTTCACACTGCATCGCGACATTGTATTAACAAATAGCCACTTGGTGATTAAAGGCCCTTACCTGATGAGCTGTCCCATCTATTTCCACTGGAATGATAAAATCTGCATTGTTGATTGGCTGTTGAAAAAAGGAACAAACAATGTATTAAATAGGAAGAAAATCAACCCTTTCTGATGCATTATGAAGACACAGATGCCAACTTGCTTTAAACACGTAACTCGGGAAATAATCTCACTCCAGTCACTCAGTTGATAAAACTAGAGTCTAAAAAGGGCAAAAGAATATCTGATTTATTGGGGAGTTCTCAACATCTGAAATATGCTTCTCAAATGTTAGTATCATTGGAAGCGTGTTCTATATAAGGATTGTGGCCTACATTGTAAGGCCATGAGGTAGTATAAGCAAGAATGAGTTTAACAGCAGTCATAAATAGTCTTAATATGCATTCTTAATTAAGGCATGGTGTTTTCCAACATGTATTCTGCTTTGACTGATGTTCCACACCAACTGCTTCAGTTTTTGTGACTCTTTATTTGTGGTACTATTTATTTAGTTATTTATTGTCATCCTTGAAAATTACCACTGGAAATACTTAGAAGCAGGTCCAGCACTTGCTTGTTTATCACACCTTTTAAAACATCTCTGCACCTGCCAGTCTCATCATCTGCTTTAAAATAAATAGGTCAAATAAATAAATAAAAATCTGCCTTTAAACTGTTTGTTTCCTTTAAAAAAAAATAGTGAAAAAGAACATTTATTTTCTTTGTTACGATGTATTGAGTTAAATAGGATTTGTCCATTTGCTGATGTATATTATAGGCGGGATGTCTAGTAGAACATTGATGGGTTGGAATTGGCTGAAAAAACGATTGTTTTCTAAATGGACTGTTCATGTCCTATCACCCACTACAGGTTCGCATCACCAGCCTCCCTCAAATTTCAGTTTACTATAGACAAAATAAGTCTGGTCATGGTCGTTTGGCGCCTAAGATCATTTCTACACAGATGATACTGTAGTGTTCCTGCCGTTCTCACCACAAGATTCAACTGTGTCAAAACTCTTACTTGAAATAAGGTAAGGTAAAGCTCTTAATGACTGTTCCACTGGTTCCCTCATTTGATCTCTCTATTATGTACAGTATCCTCTCTATTACCCTCTCTATTATGTACAGTATCAATTTGAAATTGACTTTCAAATACCTGAGAAGCCCGAGAGACACCTGAATATCATGACAGACAACAGGTCATCCTTGTTAAATGAGGTGTATTTCGTGTTGCCCTGCACAACACTTTGGTGTACAATCCATCCATCCACCCATCCAATCCCAATCCCAATCCTCTATGAGCAAAAGGCTGGGGCACATCCCGGACAGGTCACCAGTTCATTGCAGTTCAGGGCCACAAGTAGGCAAACAACGACACGCACTCATATTAATTCCTTCGGGCATTTCTGAATCACCAGTTAATGTGACGTGCATGACTGCAGTACCTGGAGAAAACCCACGCATGCATGCCTGCTGCAGGAAAGCCCCTGCTAAGATTCAAGCCAGGAACATTCTTACTTTGAGGCAAAAAATTGAAACCTCAATGCAGCCACATGCAATGCTCATTATTTGCACCACCTACGGCAGTGATCCTCTAAAATATCTTTTGGTATTAGCAGTGAAACTCCTTTACACAGTAGCTACAAAAGCCCAATCACTGTATTTCTGACTGAACTGTGGCCACCCATGGCTGCCTCAATCACTCATGTTTGTCTATGCGGACTTAATCCTGTAATGCAAACTTAATCACACCATTTCCACCCTTTTCTGGAGTAGCAGTGCTGCCATCCACACACACGACAGAACAACAAGAACTTTTTGCTGTGGATGTTAAAAGTGCCTTAAAAGGTGAAGTTGAAAACAGATATGGAGACTGATGGTGTCTTTCATCAGTCTTTTTGCGTATCGTCTTGGTGCTTATGAATACCAGCAAAGCAAAGCAATACTAGAGGTCATGGAGGCTCAATCAACCAACCAAACACAGAAATGATTAAGAAGAGAATGCATTTAAACATGGAGGTGGTAACATTTCAATCTCCTCAACAATCTTCTCAACAATGAAATACTTCTCGACACTAGTAGTTCTTGGGCTCATCATTGCCCCCTAGAGGATGTGTTGCTAAACAGTCATACAAACACAAATGAAATAGATAAGACACTACACTTATGTTGAAACATATGCAAATCTGTGCATTATGTGACGCGACTAGAGTCATCCAGCTTTTATCTCCAACCAGCTTCACATCACAGCATATATGCTGTACTTTGATTGCACAAATTTGCCACATTGATTCAACCAGTGTTTTCAACCCTGGTCCTCAAGGCCCACTGTCCTGCATGTTTTAGATGTTTCCCTGCTCTGCCACATTTGATTGGATGGCCATCAGCTTGTCTTCAAACTCTACAGACGTCTGTCAGTGACCCACTAGAGCCAGGTGTGTTTGAGCAGGGAACATTAAAAACATGCAGGACAGTGGGCCTTGAGGACCAGGGTTGAAAAACACTGGATTAGGCAGAGGAAGCCTAATGTAAGAGCTGCGTGAAGTCACGTCAAGTTACTGCCTCCACCCCCCTAAAACTGGCTACTATGAACAGAGCTGTAAATACATGGTAGAAAAGTATGTTTTTTTTTTATTGCATCTCTCTGTATTTTGACCAAGGAGCCATTTCTTGGTGAATTGTTGCAGAATCTTGTGGAATTTTGTGAAAATAAGTCATAAATAGCTTAACTCTGCTAGCTAGCACTATTTTTAATATCTGTCACACAAAATATTAGGTTTTATTATCCACCTTATGCTGAAAGTGTCGTCTCAGATTGATTCGACACTGCTAATATTTTCTTCTTACACGTTTCCTCTTTTTTTTCTTACTACAGTGTCAAAATTACTGGATAAGCATGACCATTATTCACCGTTCAAAGTTGGTAGTCTATAGCTTTAAGAGGTCCACTGAGAAGAACTCACCAGGGTCTGTTCTGAAAACATGCACCACCCCACAAACCACTTTTCCTCTGGCCACCAGTTAGAAAACTTAACTCTTACTGGGTGTAATAATGAGTCATAAAAGGAGTAATACATTTTGATGTCCTAGTTGAATTGAACATGGAGTAAACCGAGTTTGATCCTGTTTACACATAGCTGATGGTAATATCCAGTGACATCCGTTGGGGACGTTGGTGACCTGAGAAGGACGAGACACCACATGGCATTCATTACATAATTCGTCATGCTACAGGAGCCCTGACTTTTGGCATCAATAACTTTGTACACTGAATGCTACCTTAAAAGGAGCCAAACTGATCAAAAGAAGCTTATGTCATTATGGAAACAATAGTTTCTAAAAAATATATAAGTAGACAATGTACAGTCAAAATTTAGTGAATAAATCACCCTCTCTTTTAATCCTTACAGCCTCAGAATAAACAACAACATATGACGACTGAAAGAGCTTTTAGAAACCTTGAGCAGAACCTTGCTCATAAAAGGGGGGGGGGGGGTGTGTGTGTGATGGCATCCTGCCAACCGTCAGCCAGGTAACCCCTCATATAACCCCTCATATGATGGCTTTTATGACTTGTAAGGGAATTTTTACAGCAAAATAAAGACTTAACATATGAGGTCTATGATAGTTTTATGTTGCTGTATAATCAGTTCTGCAGAATGTCAGCAGACAACAACTGTCCAGGAAGTAGAAGTGATAAAATAGAAACTCACTGGTGAAAGGAGATGGGGACACAGAGGAAGGGGGTCTGGGGTCCTCCCCCAGGAAAACTTTAATAAAATAGATTCATTTTCTGCATTCTGGTGTCTTTTAGCAGGTTGTTACACACCTGTTTCTACCTGTGAGTAAATGATTGATTCAAAGACAATTTCAGAGACAGATTCAACAAGTCTTCATTCAACTGGTCCAATCATGCATCAGCCTGTTTTCAAAGATGGACGCAGACACTGCATACGTGTGCACGCATCATAACTGCAGAACATCAGAGTCTCCATTAGTCACAACAGGTTTATATGTGGCCTACCTGCCACCAACTTTTTTCCTTAATTAATGATAAATTGATAAACATTTTTAAAAGTGGTGGGGACAAAATTGTACATCATAAAAAGTGCTGGGGACATGTCCCTGGCAACCCAACTAATCTGCCACCCTGTGATGGTAATAAACAAACAAACAAAAATACTTACCACATTACCTTAATAACCAGGGCAGTTAAAGTAGAATCCCCAGAGAAGGCACTGTAGCACAGGTGAAAAACAAGTGAAAATAAAAGTTGATCCCAAAAAACAAACAACAAAAAACAACAAAACAAAACAACCCCAACAAATCACCACTGTTCTGTTGTGCTAAATAAAGAGTCGTGGTGCTTCCTGGCCAGCGGACGACAGCGATGAGCATTACAGATCATCTGCACGTTGATGCAGTTTTTTTTCTGTTCATGTAGTCAATCGATGGAGCTGATTCGAGTTGTAATCGGGCCTTAAAAGTTGGGCCAGACCCAGTCCGAGCCTGACAGACGTCGGCCGATCCGACTAGTCGGCCTATAATTTTGACTGACAGCTTTTACTGGAGCGCGAGCCGGAGCGCGACTGAAAATCTGCAGGACAAGATCGTCAGCTCTAGCTTTAATGTACCATGGATGACTCGGCTCAGAGACGGTTGTGAAATTCCTGCCTGGTCTGCCATTTCTCTCTGAAAGGACTTGCACCTGATGAGGTATGAAAAAGACGTGTGGGGTGATATAGATGCTCCAGAGAATCTCAGAGTTGCAGTACATATGCCTCGGGAATCAAAACGGCCTTAAAAATAATTTTAATGATCAAAAAAGTTAATTGAATCTATTTTTAATGAATGTGGTTTATATGCTCTGTATGTGGGCTTCTTAAATAGCTTGTGTTTGCTTTTTCTAAGTCAGTTCTTTTTTTCCTCATTTGTGCTTTGTGCCTGGTGTGAGGAGTTATTAAATTTGTTTACAGAGTAAGAACAAATTCGGGTAAGAAAATATTTGTGAATCCCTAATTTGTGCATCAAACATTTGCACGCACAGTTTACATACAGATTTGTGCGTATGGACTGTCATTTACCTTGTCGTGGTTTCTATTGACGAGCATAAGTGTTGTTACATATGACTGCCAAGTAAGACACTAAAAACTTACTAAAATTTACAGTTCTTTCTAAAAAACAAACAAACAAAAGACCCTAAACAAAGATGACTTATATTCTGAGTCTGTAACCATGGTAACTACATGGTCAAGAGCAAACTTTGTACCACAAACATTTCGTCTCTATCTCCTCTTCTTCATAAAGCAGAAATAGGTTTAATTTTATCAGCCACTCATACTAATAACATGCATTTTGCATGAGAGGTCTGAACGATGACTTGTCCTGTTATTTATCAAAGAAACCACACCAGTCAGACTGGATTTTCTTTTTCTTTTAGAAGACTCATGGAAGACAAATTTCACAGGTTACACAGGTTTACCTGACTTAGAAACTGATGTTGGTAATGATATACATTCTTTAATATCATCCTATTCCCATCTCTATGCCCAAATCCTGCAGAATTTCCTAATGTGATTGATGTATTTATGACATCCATATTCTTGGCAAAATGTTATTTAAGTGAGTAATGACCATGCATTCAAGTAACAAGTGTGAATCATGTTTTTGTTTTAAGTCTTCAACTGCTTCCAGGGTTTTTTATCAGTGGCAGGATTTTATACACATAAAAGTGAATTTTAGCTGCAATACACCTACATTACAGCAAGCATCCAATATTATAACACTCTGCTTATGCAGATGTGTTGGTTTTCTGCTGAAAGGGGTGCTCAAATTAACCATGTAATTGCAATGAATGTTCTCATTCAATGAACTTTCCAAAAACTAAAGATCTCTTCTGTTTCTGTTGCCGTTGCCATGGTAAATCAGGGTAAATGAGCTCCATGAATAATGTTTTTTTTTTTTTATACATGAGCTAAACTCAGAGTAAACATACTCAGAGCTGACAGAACCTACTCCCAAACTTGCTCTTCATCATCGCCCTGGAGATAGTTTTCCTCGTTGTTGGACTGTAGAAATGTGATGTCATCTGTGACCTCCCAAATTATCTCACAAATTCAGATAAAATTGGTCATTCAAAAATTGGAAATTGAATATGTAAAAATTATAATTAGAAAATTGATAGAATGTACTAAATGGGAAAAAGATGTTTCGAGATTCAGCACATAATGATAATGATTGGTATGAGGCGTAGCTCAAATCAGTTTAGAAGTGAACTTTAAAATTTCTGACAAAAATATTTATCCCTGCAGTGCAAGAATTTCTAAGATAATGTGATGCTTATTGCTGAACCAGAAACTTTTCTTTTTTATGTCAATGCATGTCTTCTTTTGGGTTTTGGCATACATGCATACATTGCAAAAAAAATAGAACAGCTTATTTTTTAATAAAAGTAGCTCATAGCATTGCCGTGATTAGCAATGCAAATGTTGTAATGTACCTTTAAAATCACATCAGATTTATCTTAATTTTAATGTGAAAATTTGACATTACTCCCGTTAATTATTTGGTCTTGTTTTAAAGTCTATGTTATTTTATACTCCATCTTCATAATGTTGACGTACTTATTATTAAGACTTTTGGATAATTTCTGCTACACATTGACAGAATTATGATTATTCAATGTTCAAAAAGCAGTTCAAATTTACATTAGACAGATTCACTAGGATTAAAAACTGTTTATTATGAACATTTCTTAAACTGAGGCTGAGAATCATCTTGGGAGTTAAGAAAATAAAGGAAACAAAAAAGAAAATAGCTGCAGTTTGATGTAAATGTTTCCACACTGCCTATTTATCAACATCAAAGATGTTTGTGAGTAAGGATGGTATAGGATGATATAGTTGAAAGACAATAACAATATAAGGAAAGGTGATAAGGGTAAAGTTAGTGTGAGGTCTTGCATTCAAATTGATGGATATTGTGTCGCCTGGAGCATTTTCAGTGTGGCGAAAACCAAGTCAGCTTAGCTGCACGGATTACTTGAAGGCACTGACATAAACATTCTGCTGCACTTCTCAGGGTGCCTCCAGTCCCCTTTGAGCTTGATGCAAGAAGACAGTGACACTCTGAAGATGCCAGTGGGAACCCTGACAGAGTTTTGAATAAACTAACACTCTTGCTTGGAGCTGATTATGTAGCATCACTGTGAATGATTTACAATGAGGTTGTGATTTCTGATCCAGGAAATACATTCAAAGTTTTTACTTAACCAATAATCCTCTTCATCCTTCATAGTTGGCACTCAGGCACCAGTGTTGCCAACTATATATGTATGTGTGTGTGTATATGTATGTATATACATATACGTGTGTGTGTGTGTGTGTGTGTACTATTTTTTGGGGGTTTCCTTTTTGTTCTTTTAAAGCCATAAATTTCAGTTTTAAGATGGGAGTATGAGGGTCAGTGTGATATTTTCTGTATTGTGTGGGGAGGGGCTGTACATGGCTCAAATACGATTGGTCTAAATGAAAAAACAAAACAAAACAACAAACAAAGAAAACAACAAATGGAACGTTGTGGGAGGGACTTACAGTATCGATTCCTACCAGTCTAAGTCTAAGCACACTTTTGATCTGTCAGCCTTTGTTTTTATGAATAAAACTGCGTTCCTGTCAAGCAGCCATGTCTTTTAAAACAAGCCCAGAGAATGCAAATCATGACTCTCAATTATTTCAAGAGAAAAAGAAGCCCAAAGTCGTGTATTATAAGCAGAACTGGCAACTACACCAGGCCCTTGTAAAAAACGAGTGGGCAGAGTGGAAAGGATCCTATTCCACGGTAGACTGGAGTCATTTTGGAAACACACTGGGTAAGTTGTGACAGCCACTGTCAACAAGGCTTTTACTTAGCTCTGTGAAGGTGGAGCTAGTGATTTATCTGGATGACACCAAAGGTATGGTAAAGCATCACTCTCTGGGGAGCCAAGTGATGAGTGCAAAAACTTAACTTTACTGAAAATCCCCTTATAATGTCAAACGATCCCACGAAAAGCTATGAAATAAAAACTATGCTGTGGGTTTATCTCAGTGTAGCTAAAAGATTTCTCATCATCCATCACAAAGGTCACAGACAGCATAAAATAATACATTAAGTCAAACAACTAACCATATATGTACATTCAGGACCCGTAACGATCTGTTCATGTGAAAAAATCATTCAAATTTAATGAAACTGTTTCACAAATTATTTAAAAGCACATCAATTTTCATGACATTTCATCTATAGGAGCACTGCTGTCGATGTCAATATCTCAAATCCAGTAAAAAGAGAAAAACAAAACAAAACAGAAAATCTAAAACTTGGTCAACTCATACAAACCTAAACTATTTACAAGATGACTTTTAAAAATTGCTATCAAATAGCGAGTCAAATTTCAGAGGCTTATATGAATTCATGGAAACAATTAGGCCTAAGCCTCCCACACAGTCTCCAGCATTCACCTCCCCATGAACAGCTTCGATGTTTACGCTTTAATTTTATGTCAAAAAACAGTCAAACCAAGCTCTTCCAACTAAAGTTTCAGCAGACCTGAGCTGGTGGTTGTGACCTGGGTCTCCCAGACAGCCTTCCAACTACCACCACATATCCTGGCATGAATCCTTCTTCCGTTAACACAATACTTTAATTCTTCCTTTCTTTAATTCTGCCGTAAATTCTAGTTACTGGATGACTTTATTTTAGTAATTACTTAGTTAAGTTGAGATGATAATCCTTGCTTTTCTTTAATTATTAAAATAATAATAAAGTATGTAATGTTTTTGGAGACAGACTGGACAAGTTGGGAGATGGAATGGATGAAGATGGGTTTGAATGGCTTTAACTGGTGAAAGTTGAAGAGCAAATTCCCAACTTACATTAACCATTCTTAACTTTTAAATTAATCACTTTACTTGTTTACAAGTAAATGAATTAAATTAATCCAGTTTAAGTTAAGTCAAACATGTTCACTGCTGTGTTTACTGCTGCAACAACACTTGCATCGTTTTACAAAGATCAGGGGTCCGTTTCACAAAGCAGGTTACTGAACTCTGATCCAGAGGGTTCAGTTGAGCCGGTTTCACAAAGTGAGGTAACTGATACTCGGAGTCTGTTACTGCGGCAACTGAGTCCCTGAACTAAACCTGGTCTGGAGCAGTTTTACTTCAACATCCCTGAGTCTCTTTCTGTCTCCTCCCCTTTTTAAAGCCAAAACGGGTTCAGTTGAATCTGAAAACCTCTGATATAACGATCATTTTGGTGACGTCTGAACCATGAAATGTGGGATTTTGCATCAGCAAAGTGTGCTGATGATCTGAATAGATAGTTTAATACGGTCAAAGCGGCTCTGACGTCCACTCGTTACACCCCCCCACCACCGAAAAAAGAAAGAAAAATAAAGAAAGAAAAAAGAAGAAATATTTTTTGAAAAAAACAAAAACAACACAAAATTAATTCCGTGCATTAGCCTACAGATATCACCCACAGTATTTTCATACCTAATCAGTGACTCTCTAACGCCAGTTTTCACAATAACAATGGAATAAACTGTAATATATTATTAGAAAGTGAATGAAAACATCTTAAGTTTGACTCATCTGTCTAAAACAGCCTACATGTTACTCCGTCAGCTGTTTTTTTCATTACATATCAGCCAGATCTCACCAGCTGTTTCCATAGTAACTGGAACATCAACTCTTTCATTCACTGCTGCAGCTGTTCTGAACCTCTGCACGCGATTGCAATGTAAACCCTAATTTAATACAAAGTTAATCTGTGTCCTCCCCTATTAAGGCCTGAAATGGTGTGATGTCATCAGACTATCCAATCCAACGCGCTGTCACTCCAAACGCGTCGGTCATATATTGACGCTTCGGCCATGTTTGATGCATCGGGTACACGTGAAAATGGTAATGTTATTGATGAGGGGGCTGTATTAATAAGAGCTGAACTGAATTTGTATCGGGAAAGGATTCTAGATAGTTTGGCATTCCCCAATGATAGAACGTTAGCGATTTTCTTCACAGTCAGTTCAAGTTTTTCTTGATCTCCTTCGTCCACAAAGACCACCTGCTACAGCTCTGCCCTCAATTCATACCAGATACTCTGTATTACTTTATGTTTTTTCGCTAATGGTAGTTTTCTTTATAACATTGGGGATGCTGACGTGAAGTAGGTGGATCTCTTCCGTTTACCTGGCGTTGCCATGGTGAATCACGGTATCTGAGCTCCACTGA